>QLTV01004284.1:477548-488092 GCA_003457575.1 Thermophis baileyi | reverse complement strand
TTTTCCATCCTCCCATCTGTATGCGGATTCCTCATTGTCTCGAATGAAGCCGATCACTGTTGTGTCATCTGCGAACCTCAGTAGTTTAACAGATGGCTCGTTAGAGATGCAGTCATTGGTATATAGAGAGAAGAGAAGTGGCGAGAGCACACAGCCCTGGGGGGCTCCTGTGCTAATTGTACAGGTATCTGATGTGATTTTGCCTAGCTTCACCTGCTGCTTCCTGTCTGTTAGGAAGCTTATGATCCATTTACAAGTGTGGTAAGGTACAGCTAGCTGATTTAGTTTAGTTAGAAGATTATCTGGAATGATGGTATTGAATGCTGAGCTGAAGTCTACAAAGAGGACCCTTGCATAGGTCTTTGGAGATTCAAGATGTTGTAGGATGTAATGCATAGTCATATTAACATCATCATCTCTCGATCTATTTGCTCGGTAGGCAAATTGCAAGGGGTCTAACAGCGGATCCGTGATGGTTTTCAGGTGAGCCAGCACTAGCCTTTCAAAGGTCTTCATAACTAGAGCAACTGGTGTTAGAGCAACCGGTCTGAAGTCATTCAGTTCCTTGATGGAGGATTTCTTCGGCACTGGGATGATAGTAGAGCATTTGAAGCAAGAAGGAACATAGCACATCTCTAACGATTTATTAAAGATGCGGGTGAAGATGGGGGCCAGTTGGTCAGCACAAGCTTTTAAGCAAGAAGGAGTTATCTTGTCTGGGCCTGGTGCTTTTCCTGGCTTTTGTCTGTGAAATAGACCTTGCACCTCATTCTCCGTAATCACCAGAGGTGGTGGGCGCAATGGGATGGGGTAGGTTGTAGGGGGCTTACCTGTTGTTGGTATGTCTCAGATGGGGATTGTGGAGATGGGTGGCAGTAGTTTTCTCTCAAACCTACAGTAAAACACATTCAGGTCATCTGCCAGTTGTTGATTTCCTTCAGCATGGGAAGGAGGTTTGTTGTAACCGGTGATATTTTTAAGAGTTTTCCACATGTTTGCTGGTTCATTTGTTGAGAACTGATTTCTTAGCTTGTAGCCTGCAGTACTGCACGCTAACCACTGCGCCACCGTGGTGGTGAGCTCCCATTCTCACCCAACTCCTGCCAGCCTAGGAGTTCGAAAGCATGCAAATGCAGTAGATAAATAGGTATCACTTCAGTGGGAAGGTAACAGTGCTCTGTCACATCACACTGGTGACATGACCACAGAAATGTCTTCGGACAGCACTGGCTCAATGGCCATGAAATGGAGGTGAGCATCACCCCCTATAATCAGCAATCAACCAACAAATGCTCTGTCTTACACATCGGCAACAAAAACCAGAATACCAAATACAAACTGGGAGGATACGACCTCGTAGACGACCCTCACTCTGTCAAGGACCTAGGAGTACTTATTTCAAAAGATCTAAGCCCTAGAGTTCACTGTAACAGCATTGCCAAAAAGGCATTAAGAGTTGTTAACCTAATTTTGCGAAGCTTCTTCTCCGGTAACATTGTACTGCAAACCAGGGCATATAAAACCTTTGCCAGACCAATTCTTGAATACAGCTCGTCTGCCTGGAATCCACACTGTATATCAGACATTAATACGATCGAGCGGGTCCAGAGGTATTTCATGAGAAGAGTACTCCACTCCTCTACTCACAATAGAATCCCTTATGCCACCAGACTTGAAATTCTGAGCTTGGACAATCTGGAACTGCACAGCCTGAGGTCCGATCTAAGCATAGTACACAAAATTGTCTGCTACAATGTCTTACCTGTCAACGACTTCTTCAGCTTCAACCTCAATAATACACGGGCAAACAATCGATACAAACTCAAGGTAAACTGCTCCAAACTTGATTGCAAAAAATACGACGTCAGCAACAGAGTGGTCAATGCCTGGAATACATTACCCGACTCTGTAGTTTCTTCCCCAAACCCCCAAATCTTTAACCTTAAACTGACTACCATTGACCTCACCCCATTCCTAAGAGGTCTGTAAGGGGCGTGCATAAGTGCACCAGCTCTCATTTCTTATGCTTTTACTTATACCTGTTTATACTTATATGTTTATATGTTATGTTTATACTTATACTTACTGTATTTTCTCATACATGCTTGACAAAATAATTAAATAATTAATTAATTAATTAATTAAATAAATAAATAAATAAATAAATAAATAAATAAATAAATAAATAAATAAATAAATGACTAGTAGAGTAAAATCTGCAGGGAATTTTTTTACCTTTTTGTTTACACATGCCAGAATTCCATCCTGTTATTTCTTTTACATGGCTTTTTTAAATGATGCATATGTTGTCCCAATCATAAGGTACTGAATAGTTCATAAAGCAAAAAAAGAAGAATCATAAAGCAATCTACCTCTTAATTTTTTTTAAAAAAGCAATAATATAAAAGAAATGCTTACTTATTTCACTGAGCAGGGCTGTGATTTCTTTAAACCAAGATTAATATACAACAAAATCACAATAATTCCCTGTTGCAAAGTTTGCTAGATCTTCATGGCACGAGCAAAAATACAGGTAACTTTTAAAGTGGTAGCAAGAATTTTGTGTTTTTGTAGTGTTGCATTAGTTTGAACTTAAGCTTTTATAGAGCTGAACTGAGGCTTTTTACTATACCCATTAAAATATTGTGATACCTAACAGATATCTCTAAGGTCAAGCAGCAACAGAGAACAAATTCCTATGACTGTCTTTCTGACAAAAAAACTTTTGGGTCAATTGATCTTTCCCTAAGGAAAGTTCAGATTAAAAACTGATGTGGATTAATACAGTCCTGTTGTAGGCTTTGATGTTATATTGTGAAAAGACATTTTGCCTGCGCTGTTGGATACATTATCCCTGTCAATCAAATTGTTTCTTTTATGATGTAAAATAGAAGGTAAATTACCAGGAGCCTTTCCATCTCTGTTCTGCTGCTAAGTACTTAAAACTGGATCAATCAAAGACCACTGTCTTTGGGATAGTCCATGCAGATTTTCCATAGTATATAGCACATTAAGTTAATCCTCAATTTATAGCCACAGTACAGCCATTTTTAAGCAGTGTAATCATTAAGTGGGTTACACCTGTTTTATTACCTTTTAGCATTAGTTGTTAAGTGAATCCAAATTCTCCCTTGATTTTTCTTGTCAGAAGCTCTTTGGGAAGGTCACAAATGGCAGTCATGTGATCCCGGAACACTGCAAAAATCATAAAAAATGTGCCAGTTTTCAAATACCTAAGTTTTAATCATGTGACTATGGAGATACTGCAACAGTCGTGTGAAAACCAGTCATAAATCGCTTTTTTCATCATGTCATAACCTTGAACGAGCATTAAAAGAATGGTCATAAGTTGAAGACATTATTTCCAGTGGCTCTCTAAAGTTCCGTCCCTTTTGATGATATATAAACTAGATAATGTAACATTTTGACTGTCATTCATATTTTTGCCTGTTTGTCTCCTTTTGCCAGTTCTTGATGTTTGTTGACATTTAATAAACATGAAGCTATATATAGCTGAATTTAGGGGTGTGTGTGGGTGTGTGTGTGTGTGTGTGTGATTGCTCTAATAAGGATATAAAGATTAATTGGAAGTGTGATGGTTGTAAACTAAACTGTAAATTACCCATAGTAATTTTCCAATATGCACAACACACTTAAATGAGTTACTGGATTTTTGCATAATTCATTAAATGCAGAACTACCAAATAGGTACAGTTCACATAACATACGAAGACAAACAAAATTAAGATTTCTTCAAATGTGGCTACTAGATATCATTATGTACTAAGGACAAGTGACAAAACGTGTCTCATGATGTCAGAATACAAGGAAAATGCAAATTGGATACCTGGGTCATACATCATGCATCAGGTGTGTAATCCTGAATTTGCATCATGACACTGCTGTATACATGACTTCAATTTTCCAATAACCTGACTTACTGGATGCTGATGAAGTGACCTGGTTCCATGTGTTATGGGAACAACACAAATGTTCGAATTAAAATTGTTCGAATTAAAATTGCTTTTAAAAATGGCAATTCTTAAGAATATTAAGTCTTTCAAAGGAATTGTGTGGGTGAGGAGAGGGCGGTGGGAGGAACATAGAAATTTTTTAAAAATGCAAGAATGATGAAAAAAAATGATACCAAGTGAAAAACAGAACACAAGAGGGTAGCAGAGCACAAGATATAGGCGCCTGGATTGAGCAATGTGATGGCAGGTCCTTTCAGCAAAGTAAGAGGACTCAAAGATTGATGAATTTATCCATCATTTTAGAAGAGTACAAAATATCAGTACCAAGATACACAATAACTACAAAATAAATCCGTAACAAACATGATAAAAACCAGAAAAAAATAGGGGAAAATAGACATATGGTTTATATGGTAAGCAGCAATGTTCTGAGTTCAGTAGAACATTGCTGCTAAGAATAACAGATACGGAATAATGATAGAATTACAACTACTTTTAAAGGAAAAGCTTTTTAAAATACATTTGGTCTGTTTCTTTTTTAACGGGCCCCAGTACTTCAATTACATCTAGTACCAGTTTGGCAGCATTTTCCCTAACTCGCTTAACCTGAAAGCTAGGGGTAGCAACTCTCTGACCTTGGATAATTTATTTTTTATTTTTTTATTTTTGTCAAGCATATATAAGATTACAGTAAAAGTATAAACATGTATACATGAGATGGTTATGAGTACATGGGAACATTAGGACAGGGACAGTAGGCACGTTGGTGCGCTTATGCACGCCCCTTATGTCTAATGTCACAAGCTAGGACATTTCTTTCCCAAGAAAATGGGAGGTTGTGTCGACGAAATCGTGCTCGATTTAAAGATTTATTTTGCACAGGGAGTTGGAAAGGCTGACTTCCAATAAGTTTTTTTCAAGCTCCTACTGTATCTTGAGCCTATCTTCTGGAGAATTGACTATTCCTGCCAGCTTGGTATCATCTGCAAATTTCATGAGTTCCCCTTCTATCCCCTCGTCTAAATATGGATGAAGATATTGAAGAGTACTGGGCCTAAGACAGACTTTACAGTTGCAGAGATCGGAGGGACAGACGGATACCCACAGACGGATACTCTACTTTCATTTTCACTTTCTCTCTCCGCACTGGGCAGTCAGAAGCAGCGGCGCCCGATCGACGAGTTCCTCTTCTGATCCCCCTTCCTTTGCTCCGAATTCTTCAGGCAAGCGGCAAGCGGAGGACAGCGGGGAAGCGAGGGAGCTGCCTTTCGCTCCCTTCCTGGATCCGCGTCGGTTCCCCCGGCCTTACAGGTATCTTGACTGTAGGAAACCCGTTGGGCAAGAGCAATGCTCTGCTGCCACCCTCTAATCGCCGGCGCCTTGGCTTGCAGAAAGCGCTGTCCCCTTGTTCACTGGATCACTATGTCTACCTGCCCTTCCACACACACACCTCACGGAAGCACGGGGGGGGGGGAGCGAAAGTCTCAGTCGCAGTTTTTCAGGTCCAAAGACACTTCTCGGGGTGACGTCATGGCCACAGTTAGTGTGCAACAGGCCGGAAAAGGAGGGAGTCGGGGAGGAGTAGGAATGGCTGAGGGAAAGAAGCAGGGTTGGGTGGCCTTTTTCCTTTTCCTCTGCTACCCTCTTAGAGATGGATGAGGGCTGATGGACATGGTTCCTCAGGGGCTCTAAGGCCCCAGTTTCTACAGTACAGCTATATTGATAATATCTCTCTCATGCTATTCTGAAGGATTTTATGATGTTTTCTCCAATTAGTCTAGATGTTTTCATTGACTTAGTTTATGGCTCCTTCAAGTTGGACCTCAATATGAAAAATGGTCCAAAAAGAAGTTACGTTAATCTGTTTTGCATTCTAAAAAACAGGCCTCAAATAATGAAGGTTTGGCATCCTGTCACAGGAAAAGCCATTATGGAGTACAGAAAAAAGAAATAAAAGCTCATGTTTCATCTTTTCCATTGTGTTAACAGATGTGTGAATAACAGATATTGTGTTATTCTTCAGCTAAAAGGTTCCCATCCCCTTCCATTCATTCGTGTCCAGTTCTGAGACATTGCCTGGAAAAATTCATGTAAGATTTTTGGGCAAGGTTTTTCAGAAGTGGTTTGCCCTTGCTTCCTTCCTAGGGCTGAGATAAAGTGACTGGCCAAGGTTACCCAGATGGCTTTGTGCTCATGGTGGGGCTAGAATTCACAGCTTCCCAGTTGCTAGTCTCAATCATTAATATACCAAACTGGCTCTCAAAAGAGATCTTAGACATTTATAAAATCAGTTATCATCCTTCCCCATAGAAATAAATTAGGAAGGCGATTAAAATATATATTGAGAAGCACTGAATTACAAGAGAAAATTGTCTTTCTGGCTAAGAAAGAGAAAGAAGTTTTCTGCGGTTGCTTTTTCTTTGCTCAGAGCTCCTTGAAGCTATTGTCTAGCTGTTCTTGCTGGGAAGCAACATCTTCATGACCATATTCTACCCTGGCTAAGGAGGGTGTTTTTGCAGCATCCATTGGAGCTGTATATTCTTTATCATTTGAAAATGACACTTGTGCATTTTTGAACACTTAAAGTCACCTTAATAAATGAATGAACAACTTTGACCACAGGAACTTTTATCCTTTAATCTCATTTGTATAGAGTCTTTCTATTGCAGCCTTTATATTTTCTTTCTTCCAGGTACATCTGACTGAGGGGTACAATGTCACACACTCCCCGCTGCAAGCTGGTTGAATATTTTGAAGAATTGAGTGAAGACGAATTCGAGAAATTTAAGATGCACCTCGAGGACTACCCATTGGAGAAGGGCTACAAGCCCATCCGTCGTTGCAAGACTGAGAAAGCTGCCCACGTTGAAATAGCCCGATACATGATTGAGGCGTATGACGATGCCAAGGCCCTGAAGATGACCATCAGCATTCTGGACAGAATAAATAAAAAAGATCTGGCTACAAGAATCCGAAAGGAGATGCCAGAATGTATGTAAACAAAGCCCAATTGTGTACTGGTCCCTCAAGGGTGATTCTAATTTCTTTCCTGGCTTCTGTTTCTCTTTATACCTTGGCTTGCTAATAATATTTCTCCCTGAGTGATTTGTAGGCATCCATCAATCTTTGCTATAGAGTCAGATCTGTCCCTTACTCTAAAGATAACAAAGCTATCTAGTGGCAGTCTCTTTTAGAGTTCTTACCCAGGAGGTTTCAAAGTATAGGAAATAGGTAAATGAATAGGGAGAAAGATGTAAAATTAGGACTCATCTTTTCTACATAGGAATAAAAGAGCTCCACATTTTCAGATGACCCAGACAACAGTGAAGGCCTGGGAGAAGAAAAAAAAATCCTAGGAAAAACAAGAAACTGCAGGAATGGAAGACTGGAGAAAATGAGCACATTTGGGGAGAAATGCAATTCATTGAGAGAAAACATTTTGGGGAAATAATGTTCCCCGTTTTTTTCAAGCAAATTATGATTGGTTTAAAAAAAAAAACACCTGAATTTTACATCCCAGTAAATTGGATATACATTAGACTCTTGCTTATTCTTGTCCATGTTCTTAATGGCCTCATTTCTACTGAAAACAGCTGCCTGGGGTTTAGCAAACGTCAGAAGCTGTCCAAGTAGCAGCTTTCTTTGTAAAATGGCCAGGCTAGTGAACCTTGCAGGTCCCTGCTTTCTATGTAGTGTGATACAGTTAGTATAGTTCTGCTGTGCGAAAAATTGCTCAGCAATGCAGCCCAACTTGCTGTCCTTCTATTGTGTTGACTGGGAATGATGGGAACTGTGATCCAATATATCCGAAGGGCAACCGGTTGGGGAAAACTATGTCTCTCCATATTTTAGCTAAATGTGGTTCAGTTCTAGCTGAAAAACAACCTGATCTTAATTGAATCAATTTAATGTTTTTGATCCTGTTGAAGGGTATTTTTTTCATCCACGTGATCATGACCAAATGAAAAAAAGGCTCATTCATTAGCTCATTCATGATTCATTTTGTTTTTGGTTTTTTATTGTAATGAGAACTGACTTTTATTTCCAACAGATTTTCTTCAGTCTCCAGAATCAGACAATGAGACATTTTCTGAACCTCAAAATAAAGGTTAGTTGTCCATAGATATTTTCCAAACACAAGACTTGAATCAAGAAGAAAAAAAGACTGATGACCAGTCTGCGGGTGACTTGCTGCAGAATCAGATCTCAAGATGTCAAAACAAAAAATGTTTTGTTCCTAAATGAAGTGACTGGGGAGAAAGGGCAAAAGTGGATCCCAGGAGTGGAGTCCTGTCAGAAAGAGCTCCAAACGTTGGCAGTGTTTTAGGACATGGAACTAGCCTTGATGCACGAATAAAAGTCATAGCTCCCATAATATACTCCTGAATGATTCCCCCTAGTGCCAAATTAATTCAAAAAAAGAAAGTGATATTTGTCAGGATCTCCAAACATCACAACCATTCTGTATTTTTTGCATAACATTTCATGAGATTTCCAGTATTTTTATCTTGCTTTAGTTTGGTGAGCACATCACCAAACAAAACTATTTAATAGCAGCTTTTTCTTTAAAAGATCCATGGTCAAAAGGATTTGTTTTAAAGATTTTGTTTTTCATGCCATGTCTTTGTGTCTTCAGGTTCTTGATAATCCTGTCATCTTTTCCTTAAAAAAAAAACCAGGAATCATTTTCTGTAATTGGATATTTTAGAAGGAATGCCCCAATCCTACAGAATTTGTTATAATGAAATCGCACTTAACTTTAGTGGCTGCATGTATACAGTTTTATTGGTGCCATTATGGAACAGTCCGCAATTGCTTTTTTCCAAATTATTGTGCGTCACTGGCCCTCCCAGTTGGCTCCCCTGTCCAAGTGGTAGTAAAAAATAAGCTTAGAGCTTATGAAACACTTCAACAGTTCTCATAATTCTTTTGTCTGTAACCTGAATTAATACCCTTTTCCCTAATTCTGTAAGACATCAATTGAGTCGCTGTCACTTCAACCTTTTCTCCATCTCTTCTCTTCAGTGGAGGTGATGCTGGATCCCAAGACAGCTTTTCCCACCCTCATCCTTTCAGAAGATCGGAAAAGCGTATACATGGGTGAACGAGGCCAGGACTTTCCTGACAATCTTGAACGCTTTAATTTTTTCCCTTGCGTCCTGGGAACAGAAGGCGTCAATTCTGGGACTTCACAGTGGGTGGTTGAAGTGGGCAGGGCCAAACAATGGGCCATTGGTGCTGTGCGTGAATCCATAGAAAGAAAAGGATATTTACATATAAGAGCTACTGAAGGGTTTTGGGTATTGCAGCTGATGGATGGAGAATATGAGGTCACCACCACACCTAAAACCATTCTTCCACTATGGAAGACAGTACAACGGATTCTCGTTACCTTAGAATTCAGTTTAGGCAAATTATCCTTTTATGATGTGGACTCTATGGAGATTATCTTTACTTTCAACTATCCATTTTCTGAGAAAATGTTCCCCTTCTTCCTGACTTGGGACAAAAAGAATCCATTAAAAATCAGTACAGATTACTCCATCAGATAATCTGAGGAAGAACAAGAAGAAACAGTTCTGGGAAATGACCCAACCTGAGGAATTTTCTGTTCAGACCTTGAAGTGATTGCCATTAGATTCAGGGAATCTTACTTTTGAATAAATACAATAGAATAGTGTTGTTAATTTATGATTTCTGTTCCCTATATTCTCTTCATGAGAACCTTTATGTGTGAAAAAATGAGAGAAATAAAGATTGAGAAACATTTACCCAATATTCCAGAGGATTCCATACACAATAATATATGTTCACTCCGATTTTTTTTTTAAAAAAAGACTTTAAAAAGTAAGGAATCGGTTCAAACGATCCTGGCCTGCAGATAAGATATGGGTCCACATTGGGAGGAATAAAATTAGGACTTCTGGGCTGTTCTGGTAGGTCTGGGGGGAAAAAAAGAACCCCCCCAAACTTTCAATGAAGAACATTTCTTGAGAAGATGAGCCCAAGTATAATAATTATTAAAACGGACCGAGTGCCCAAAGCACGTGTGTGCGTGAATGTGCGTACGTGCGTGCAAATCCCCAAAATATGATGCATGCATGTACCCTATCCACGTGCATGCATGCGCCCCCGCATGCGTCCAGCCCCCTGTGCATGCGTACGCAGCCTCCGCATGCGGCCCCCCATGCACGCCTGCCCAGTGGTAAAATGTAAAAATTTTCCCTACCTGTTCTGTGGGCGTGGCTTATTTTGTGGGAGTGGCTTGGAGGGTCAGGTGGGTGTGGCTTCAGGTGGGCGTGGCTTGGTCAGGTGACTCGTTGGGCGTGCTTGGTGGTCAGGTGACCGGGTGGGTGTGGCCAACTTGTAAAATGTGAAACTCAGTTAACAACGCTCTTGCTTAGCAACCAAAATTTTGGGCTCAATTGTGGTCATAAGTTTTCTTTCTTCCTTCTTTCGCTTCCTTTCCTTTCCCTTTCCCTTTCCCTTTCCCTTTCCTCCTTTCCTTTCCTTCTTTCTTTCCTTCTTTCTTTCCTTCCCTCTTTCTTGTTTTTGCACCCCAGAAAAGGA
>QLTV01004284.1:440772-468872 GCA_003457575.1 Thermophis baileyi | reverse complement strand
TATTTAAATAATTGGGAGGAGTTAGTGTGACTACATTTAAGAAAACTTTCTGGCATTAATATACTGCCATAATGTACATTTCTCCAATTCTTTGCTATTTCTATGGGTCAGGCACACATGCACAGAAATACACAGCAAACAGTGTATATCATCTGTACTGTTTGCTGTTTGCTGGGAGGTAAATTGCTGGGAGGCAGAGGCAGATTTTTTTCCCCTTGTTTTCCTCCCCCAAAACTAAGGTGCGTCTTATACTCAGGTGCGTCTTATACTCCGAAAAATACGGTAATTTGGGAGAGAAGCGCATGTTCCAAATCCCTCATGAAGGAAGCAGAGAAGTTGGGGCTCTGTGCAGAGAAGCACACACTATCCATCAGAGCAGACCACATATCAGGGACGTCAAATGTGCAGGCAGATTGGCTGAGCAGGATGACAAAAGACCAATCAGAGTGGCGCCTGCATCCAGATCTCTTCAAAGAACTATCTGAGAGATTCGGCCATCCGATCGTGGATTTATTTGCCAATCCGACGAACGCCCAGTTGTCGAGGTTCTTTTCCAGGTTTGCAACACCGGGGGCAGAAGGGGTCAATGCTCTCCGCAGCCCTTGGCCTCAGGGTCTGCTCTACGCCTTTCCTCCAATTCCCCTCATACCGAATGTGTTAGCAGAGAGGGCAGAGATCCTTCTTCTCGCCCCGCATTGGCCCAAATGCCCCTGGTATGCAGACCTGGTCAGCCTCTCAATCTCCTGTCCCTGGAGAATTCCCCGAGACAGGATTTCCCTCAGCTAGGGGTTGTAGTACATCCGGAGCCTCAGTGGCTCCAGTTGACTGTCTGGCACTTGAGAGGAACCTCCTGAGGAAGGACAAATTCTCCAGGAAGGTGATTCAGACCATTCAGGCTTCCAGACGGCCTTCAATGAATAGGATTTACAATGCAACTTGGTCGGTGTTCTGTAAATGGTGCTCTAAGGGGCACATTGATCCATTAGTGGTATCAGTCCCGGTGATACTGGACTTTCTGCAAGACGGATTGGAC
Organism: Thermophis baileyi; assembly: GCA_003457575.1. NCBI lineage: Eukaryota > Metazoa > Chordata > Lepidosauria > Squamata > Dipsadidae > Thermophis > Thermophis baileyi. The sequence goes on along the minus strand of QLTV01004284.1, from coordinate 467,839 downwards.
AGGGGATTGTCTCCCAACACCCTCAGGAGACAGGTGGCAGCATTGTCCACAGTTCTGACCTGTGGGAATCGGCATTCCCTCACCATCCACGGATCCACAGCTTTCTCAAAGGGGCTGCTAACCTGAAGTCACCCGTGGTTCATCGTTACCCCACTTGGGACCTGACCTTAGTGCTACAGGCTCTTACATCCTCACCATTTGAGCCATTGAGGACCTCCAGCCTCCAGTTCTTGACCTTTAAGGTCACCTTCCTCATGGCCATCACTTCGGCCAGGAGGATTTCAGAATTAGCGGCCTTATCAGTACGAGAGGATCTTTGTATTCTTCATTCAGACAGGGTGGTTCTGCGGTTAGACCAGTCCTTTCTGCCAAAGGTGAATTCCTGGTTCCATAGGGCTCAGGAGATCATTTTGCTTGATTTCTGTCAGGGGCCTAATCATCCCTTGGAGGAAAGATGGCACACCCTGGACGTCAGGAGGGCTTTCTGCACATACATCAAAAGAACTGCATCCTTTGGAAAAACAGAATCTCTGTTCATATCGTTCCAGCCTTCATCCATGGGCAGGAAAGTGATTCCCTCAACCATTGGTCGCTGGTTGAAAGCCTGTATTGCCAAGGCTTATGAGCTTAAGGCCAGACCTTTACCGAGAAGGATAACGGCCCACTCCACTAGGAGTGCAGCCACTATGGCAGCATGGGCAACGCAAGCCTCCCTTGAGGACATTTGCAGAGCAGCGACTTGGTCATCTCGGTCACCCTTTATTCGTCATTACAAACTGGATGTTTATGCCTCGCCTGAGGCGTCCTTTGGACGGAGAGTACTTCAGAGACTTCATTCCACCTTGGGGACCCGGGACCAGTCGGTCTCCCGTCCCTAGGTCTTTAAGCTTGGGTATATCCCACACTTGGATTCTCCAAGTAGCGCACTGGAGAAAGAACATTGGTCTTACCTGACACTTTTCTTCTCAGTGCGCTGCAGGAGAATCCAAACCCACCCTGCCGACCGTCCTGGTCCAGGGTCCGGGAGTGGTCACCCTCTTCACCATCACATATCTATCGGACAACTCCGCCTTCATCGAAAAAGTGGGGCTCAGCCGAGCAAAGGAGGCATGGCCAAGAAACCTTAGCAACTCAGTCTCTAGGCAGATAGACGGAAGTCAACCCATGCTTGGATTCTCCCGCAGCGCACTGAGAAGAAACGTGTCAGGTAAGACCAATGTTCTTTCTCAGTTTATTCACGAGTATATAAATATTTTAAAAGTGCACAAACATTAAAAGTAAGGATTCCAATAGTAGCTATCTTTCTTTAATCAAATCTGCAAATGACACACTTCTAGAAATTGCATAAAAACTGCATTAAAAATAAAAGAAATTTGTATTTTAAAAGGCCCTGGGCAATTCACATTAGCAGGTATATAAATTAAGGGGGAAATCTGTACAGCTCCCCTAGAGAGAACAAAATTTGCAAATATAAATGATAAATTTGTCTATAGCATTGAAAGAAAATCCTGATTTAACGTCTTGGTAGACTAAAATAGTGGCTTTCCAGCATGAGCAAAGTACATAATCTATTTTTAGTGACCAAAAGATTCTCAACTATAGCTTAATTCTTTAAAAAAAAAATAGTGTCTGTCATCAGATTCACACCAACTTTGTCATCTTAATCAACTTTAAAATACCACAAAGAGAAATTTATCGTTTCCATCTATAGGCTTCTTGTTTTGATTCAATTACCCTGTTTTTCATTTAGGAGCATGTGTAATACTTGGTCTTAGCACAATATTTTAAAAGAATTTATAAAATTGCAACATTTTACCTACTTGCTACAGCAACTGATTCCATCCAATTCGCAGGCACATTGAAAGCACCGATTTGACTCCCATTTAGTTCCAGGCAAATGCTTCATTTTATCAAAAAAGTCAGTGCATACCCTCTCTAGGGAAGAAAATTCTAATCAGTCTCATCTGACCAGGAGATCAGTATTTATACGGCTTTATCTTTGCATATTGTAAGCCACCCAAAGTTACCTTTGGGCAACCAATACATTTGATAAATAAATAAAATAAATATACAGCATATGTAGATGTTGATAATTGAATCCAGAAATCTGCAAACTATACAGCTCTTCTCATAAGAGCTCTTCTCATTTCTGAGCTTCTTTTTAATATTGGTATTTCTCCATTCTAATTGTAACAGTTCCCCTAATTAAAAATTGGTTGTTGAAAAAAAATAAAGTTATTAATTATTGCCATTTGGCAATTTAGTTAGTTAAAACATTGACATTGCTACCCATCTTATAACTAATTCTGTGCAGCTTCCAATCAAAATTTAAAACACGACAGAAACCATAGTAAAATTATAAAACTAAACACATTACACATTACTGTTTCTTCGACATTATTTTCATTTTTGTCATTCACATTTTATTTTGTCCCTCCTTTAGCATCCTTTCTTCAATGATTCTATTCCACCATTTCTTCGATTTTAATGTAACACTTTCATTTCTTAATTCATTTAGTACTTGTTACCTGCAATTAAGGCACACAAGAGTGCCTTTGGGGCAGTTGCAGATATACCCACTTTCATCGGGTAAACCCATGTTTCAGCAGGATTTACTATCGGACCTCTGATGAATCAAGAAATACAAGAGTTATACTAATATCAAAGAAATGGTGGAATAGAATCCTTAAAGAAAGGATGCTAAAGGAGGGACAAATAATATTAAAAAATCACAATGACAGATAATAAAAGAGTTATCTTGTGTTGAGTTATCCCACATTAAATTGTCCCTTGGTAAGTTGTCCCTCAGTGAGTTGGCTGCACTGAGTTGGCTGTGGTAAGTTGACCGGGACAAATTGGCCGTGACTAGTTTACTTTGGAACGTGGCCATGATGAGTTGACCATGGTGAGTTGTCGCACACCCTGGTCAAAAAACCAGGTGTTCAAAGCTTTAGGGAAGGCTAGGAGGATGGAGTCCTACTGAACTTCAAGGGGTAGAGTGTTCCAAAGGCAGGGGCTGCCATGGAAAGACAGTTCCTAGTTCCCATCAGAGGCAATATTTTGGGGATGGGACTAGGACTATGTCCACCCTATCCGACCTGGTAGGACAATAAAGGTCCTTGAGAAAGATGGTCCTGCAGATAACATATGCCAGTATCAGAGGTTCGGACCGGTTCGGCCGAACCAGTAGCGACCTGCTGGTGACGTCACGGTGACATCATGGAGCCGGTTCGGTCGGTGCCGGTCCGTGGGCACCGCCATCTTTTTTTGGAATATTTTTTTTTCTGCGCATGCGCAGAAGCCAAGTTTCCGGCACTGTGCATGCATCGCCATCTTGTTTTCGGCTTTTGGGGGGGGGTTAAAGCGCACGGGGGCCATGAGGCGCGGCCATGAGGCACGGCCACGAGGCGCAGCCACGCAGCATGGGAGGAAGCGAACCGGCAGTGAGGTAAGTTAGAACCCACCCCTGGCCAGTATTATATAGGGTTGATGATCAGCACCTTGAATTGCACCCAAAAAGAAAGTAGAATCCAGCATAGTTCACTTCTGAATTGAAGATTCAGTGAAACTGTACTGAGTAGTGATATATTCAAGTTACACAATTCAAAGAAACAGAGAAGGGCACCAAAGGCATAACATTACCATTTGTCCTGAGTCTTTTTGCAAAGCAAAATCCATGATACAAATTAAGAGTGATGTACGAGAAAAGTAAGCTAAGAAGAAGATTCTGGAAAAGATGAAATTTTATTGTCAACTTTATTTACAGCAATTTTATCACCTCATTTAATATAGAAAATTATTATTCAATAAAATAAGACATGGAAGCAGAATAGTATAAAAATCTTATCAAAGTGCACTTAAACTACAGTTGAACACTGCTTTGAAATAGACCACAAATTTCCAGGCAAAAAAGGCAGTGGACAAGGAGATATTCTCAAAGAACTGTTTAAGGGCAACCAGCATCCGCCAATCTTTCTTCTTAAAGTAGGCTGGAGTTGAGGCAAGTGTTAACACAGTTAAATTAGAATGTTTAGCCATCTCACAAAACATTCTGTTTCTGCATAAAATGCATTCAAAAGGATATTATTGATACTAGCTGGTCGACTAGTTTTGAACACATGCTTCAGGACAGAAAATATCTTTTTTTTTAAAGTCTGTTTATTGAATTTTAACATTAAAAACATATATACATTCGTATTCTTCATTCCTAAGACATTGACGTCTATTTGGTTATTTACATACGTTATTCCATCTCATTTAAATTAGTGTGTGATATTCACACTTACATCTACATGTACAAATAATATACATCTACTTATTTTTCCTATTTTCCAACCAGACATACAGTTTTTCCCACACCATATAGTATTCTTTTTCCTCACGATCTTGCAAGTCTAGAGTCAATTTTATCATTTCTGCACAATCCATTATTTTCTTTATTATCATGTTTTCTGGGGGGCTATTTTCCAATTTCCATGTTTGTGCAAAAGCTATTCTGCTGTCAAGATATGGATTATAAAATATTATATTTCTTTTGCCCATGATCTTCTAAAAATCCCTAGCAGATACATCTCTGGTTTAAATTCGATTTGCGAGTTTGTTATTTCTTGTAGCCATACTCTTATTTTGCTCCAGTATTTCTTTGCCTCTGGGCAGGACCACCACATATGGTAATAAGTGCCTTGTTCTTGCTTACACTTCCAGCGTCTTGGGCTCAACTTTGGATATATTTTGGCTAGTCTAGCTGGTGCTAAATGTAGTAAATTTTAAACAAATTTTCCTTATACGAGGCCGACATAGTTAATTTGTAATTTTTTGTCCATAAGTTTTCCCAGTCTTCCAATTGGATGTTGTATCCAAAATTCCTCACCCATGCTATCATGTTGCCTTTTACAACCTCCTCTTCCCTGTCAATTTGCAATAAATAATTGTACATTTTGGATATAAATTTGTCTTGAGGACCTAGGAGGATTTTATCTATCAGCTTCCGCTCCCTATCAATACCAAATTCTTCCATGTCCTTTTAAAATCTTGTTTGTTTACGGCCACCAATCAAATACTTATTCCTTCATCCCTTAATTCCTGGTTTGTCTTTAATTTACCATGGTTGTCTAATAATTGTTTGTAACTCCTCATTTTGCTTTTCTCTAATATATTTGAGTAAATCATGGCCTCCATCGTGGATAACCTTCTTGCTATCTTAATATAATGTTTTATCTTAACTTTCCTCCAGACTTGTAATAGTGCACCCCTAATTGAATGGTTTTGGAAATATGAATGTTTTGTATTTTTTTTTCTCCCATAGATAAGTGTGCCATTCTTCTTGTAGATCATGGCCTTCTAATGTTAGTGTTCTCCTATTGTTTAAGACTATCCACTCTTTTATCCACATTAAAAGTGCGGACGGATGATATAGCTCCCAATCTGGGTGTCCGAAGCCACCCCTAATTCGGCTATCTTGTAATAATTTGAGTTTTATTCTTGGTTTTTTCCCATACAAATTTAGTTATTATTTCATTTAATTCCCCAAAAAGTTTTTTATCTGGTTTTATAGGTACTGTTTGGAACAAGTATAGCCATCTTGGAAGTATATTCATTTTTATGCATGCTATTTTTCCAATTAGCGACAATTGTAATTTCCCCCATCTTTCTAGATCCTGGTTTGTTTTTTGAAGTAATTTAGTATAATTATCTTCCTTAAGTGTTGAGCATCTTGCAGTAAGCCAAATTCCTAGGTATTTAATTTTTTTGGTTATTTGCAATTCTGTTTTCTCGGCCAATTCTTTTTCCTGATTTCCTGTAAGATTTTTAGTTAGTATTTTAATTTTATCCTTGTTAATTTTAAGTCCCACCACCTTTCCAAATTCTTCTATCTCTTTTAGTAATTTTATTCCTGATTCCATCGGGTCCTCCAAAAAGAATACCAGGTCATCTGTGAATGCCTGGGTTTTATATTCCTCCTTTTTTATCCTGGTTCCTCTTATATCTTCATTCTGTCTGATCTGATTTAATAATACTTCAATTGAGAGTATAAAATTTAGGGGTGACAACGGGCATCCTTGTCTTACTCCTTTGGAGATGTTAATTTTTTCCGTGAAATCCCCGTTCACCATCACTCTAGCATTTTGTTTTGAATATATTGCCCCGATCATTCTTTCAAATTTGAGGCCGAATTTCATAATTCTTATTTGTTGTATGAAGAATTCCCAATTTAAATTGTCAAAGGCCTTCTGTGCATCTAAAAAAATTAAGGCCGCCTGCTTTTCTCCATGTTTCTCATAGTATTCCAGTATGTTTAGAATTGTCCTAGTATTATTCCTGATTTGTCTGTGTGGTAAGAATCCGTTTTGGTCTGCATGAATAATTTTGTTCAGTATTTTTTTTCATCCTTTCTGCCATGATTGTCATAAATGTTTTGTAGTTGGAATCTAACAGCGAAATAGGTCTATAGTTTTTAATTTGTTTAATGTCGGTGTCTTCTTTCTGTATTAAAGTAATATAAGCTTCGGCCCAAGATTCTGGAAGTTTCGCCTGGAGTAGTGTCTCATTACAAACTTCAAACAGTAAAGGTCCTACTATTTCATATGTTGCCTTGTAGAATTCTCCTGGGATTCCATCTGGACCTAGTGACTTATTGCTTTTTTGTTTCATTACTGCCTGTTTCAACTCTATTTGAGTTATTTCTCTATTTAACATTTCCCTACTATCCTCATCTATCAGGCCTATGCCCTTTCTTTCCAAAAAATATTCAATTTCCTCCTTCTTTATTTTATCTTCTTCATATAATTCCTTGAAATAATCTCCTATGATCTTCTTTTTCTTTTCTATCTGGTGTTGGAGTTCCCCATCCTTGTTCTCTAATTGATGTATCATTTTTTTCTCTTTTTCTTTTTTCATTCTGTATGCTAACCATCTACCAGGTTTATTTGCGTTTTCAAAAAAAAACCTTTGCCTTGCTAACCTTATCTTTCTAGCATTCTCTTCTTGCTCCAGCAAGTTTAATTTATGTTTTACTAAATCCTTTTCCTCTTTAATTTTTTTGTTTTGTGGATCCTTTTGTAGGGCCCTTTCCAATTGTTTCAAGTTATCCTGTAATGTTTTTTGATTTTTCCATCTTTTTTTGTTTCTCCAGGTATGCAATTGTTATTCCCCTTAAATATGCTTTTGCTGTATCCCATAAATTTTGTAATGTTGTATCCTGATTTTTATTCTCGCTAATAAACATTTCCATTTCTTTCTTAATTTGCTTAATATAATCATTTTCTTTCAAGATCTGTGTGTTTAGCATCCATCGTCTAATTTTCTTCTTATTACCTTTCCAAATTATTTTTAATGGATTATGATCTGCCCATTCATTAGTAACTATTTCTATCGAATTTATATTATTTTCTATTTCCTTATTCATCCAGACCATATCAATTCTGGACCAGGATTTATGTGGGTTAGAGTAAAAAGTGTATTCCTTGACTTCCGGGTTTAGGTCTCTCCAACAATCCCTTAAATTTAGTTCATGGCTCATTTAAAAAAATGATTTTGGCAAAGTTTTTTTCCCCCTCATGTTTTTATTGTCACTTCTGTAATCTTTCTTCACGTCTACAATTCCATTGAAATCCCCGAGTATAAGAATATTTTCCATGCCCGTTTCTATTATTTTTTGATGTAACCTGGAGTAAAAAAATTTCTGATCATCATTTGGGACATAGATTACCACCAATAAAATATGCATTTGATGTATTTTAATCTGTATCATTAAGATTCTACCTTTATCATCAGCATAGATCTTTCTTGCTTCTAACTCTCTCGTAACGTATACAGCTATGCCTCTCTTTTTTTCCCTGCCAGTGCTACATATAGTTTTCCTAATTTTTCTTGTTCTAGATATTTTTCACATTGTTTTTTAATATGTACTTCCTGCAGACATATTGTATCAACCTTCTGTTTCTGTAGTTTTGTAAATATTCTTTTTCTTTTAACGGGGGAATTTAATCCATTTATATTCATTGTTAGCAGGCTGACAGCTCCTTCCATTTTTTACTTGTGTGTTTGTCTTCTATTAATTCTATTCTGTCTTTGCGCCCTTGTTCTTATCCCTTCTGATTCTTGTTGTTCTATTTCCTCTTTGCTTTTCTCTCCTTGTTCTAACTCTTTTTCCTCAGACAATTGTTCTTCCTGGCTTCTACTTTCCAATTCTTCTCCTTCTGATCCTATTACCTGGTCATAAAACTCTTGCTTATCTAAATTGTCTACTTTGAACTTCTTCCCCGCCATATGATAAGCATAACCTCTGGGATTAACCATCTAAATAATACATTTTGTTTGTTTAGTTGTGTCGCCAAAAAGGCAGAGGTGAGTTCCTCCTGGTTCGGACCGGATCGCCCGAACCGGTAGCGACCTGCTGGTGATGTCACAGTGATGTCACAGATCAAGTTCGGTCAGTGCCGGTCCGTGGGCGCCGCCATCTCTTTTTTTAATTTTTTTTAAATTTTTTATTTTAATTTTTCCCCAGGTTTTTTCTTCTTCTGCATATGCGCAGAAGCCGAGTTTCTGGCACTGTGCATGCGTCGCCATCTTGTTTTCTGCTTTTTTTGGGAGGGGGTCTGATTTTTCGGCACTGCGCATGCATGTGCATGCAAAGCACGCGCGCGCCCACGAGGCACGGCCACGTGGCGTGGGAGGAAGCGAACCGGCAGCGAGGTAAGTTAGAACCCACCCCTGCAAAAAGCGATAGTCTCTCCTGTGGTCCCTAACCCTTCGTGGTACCTGTTTTAATACTTGAATTTCTTTACCTTTGTATGTTATCGTTTCCTCTCGTGTTGCTTTGTATACTTCATTTCTCATTTCTTTCCTAGCAAACCTGATGTGAACTTCCCTTGGCAGCTTATGACATCTAGCATAGTTTGTATGCACTCTGTATACATTGTCTATTCCGTTTTGTATCTCTTGTTTATCTCTCTGTATTACTCCCGCTATTAATTCTATCATTATTGTTCCCAAATCTTCCTCTCTGTTTTCTATTACATTTTGAAAGCAGAGATAGAAAACTAAAGATGGGTCTATGAAAATGGAGCTGATGACTGTGGCAGAGTCCAAGGGATCAGTGAGAATGTTGCCTAAAACTCACACACCCCAAGTTTGGTGTCGAGCTGATAAAAACGTCATCCCTGAATTTGAGACACATTGGCCTTTGCAAACGGGCTTCTTTGCCCACCAAAAACTATGAATCACCAAATAATTCAGGTTGAGCATTAAACAACTAAGCTGTGAGACCCACAGTTCAACCCTGAGCTACAATAATTTCTTCTATGGATAAAATTTACATCTTGGTTAATGTTAAAAAAAAAATACATGGCATAAGACATTAATGTTTAATAAGGACTACCAATTCTTTGAATATGTTCCTTATCTCTAATTAGGGAGGCAACTATTAGAGCTAATTTTAGATGTGTAATTACGCCTTCATGAAACATAGAGACAATTATGTTCATACTGACTCCCTAAGCTCTATTAATAAGTGATCTAAGTTTATTTTGCAATATTACAGTATATTGTTCAGACAAAGGATTTCAACCTGAAGCACCTTATGGCTCTGTGAGGCATTATTAAGAAAGGTTTCAAAGTTTAGAAGTGTACAGCAAATGCAGCCAAATTATGAATGTCTTTATAGTTCATAGTTTGTTTGTTTAATTGCATGACAGGAGCAATTGTCTTTCAAGTTTTATGGTTATATCTAAATGACCATTTAATTTATTGTCATAGGACCGGATGAACCCCTCCTGATCATAGCCAAGAAATAGCAAAAAAATAATACAAATTCCTTGCAAGGAAAAGTTTTAAAACCATTAGTGCTATACGTCCACTGCAATCCATGAGGTGTTATATGTTACAGGCAAGATTCTTTAAAGTGCAAATATGGTCATGTTTAGCCAATTGCCCTGTGCAGGTTTGCATTGTAACATCCCAAGCTGCTTCATAATTAGCTGGATTAATACAAATACGGCAGTGCCATATGATGGGCCACACAACATATATGGTGTACCATATCATGTACACTAAGCAAACAAGGGGAAAGAGCCGAGGTGGCGCAGTGGTTAGAGTGCAGCACTGCAGGCTACTTCAGCTGACTGCTAGCTGCAGTTCAGCGGTTCAAATCTCACCGGCTCAAGGTTGACTCAGCCTTCCATCCTTCTGAGGTGGGTAAAATGAGGACCCAGATTGTTGGGGGCAATATGCTAACTCTGTAAACCGCTTAGAGAGGGCTGTAAAGCACTATGAAGCGGTATATAAGTCTAACTGCTATTGCTATTGCTATAAAGGAAGAAGGGGAACTCAGACACAAAACAGGTCATTTAGAAAACAAACACAGGGCCAGTCAAAAAGGACTCAAATGCCTTTAGACCAATCCACAAAATAGGAGGAATAAACAGGATGAACTAGAAATCAAAGTACATGAGGGCAGATATGATATTATTGCCAATATTGAAACTTGATGGAATGAACTGATAAAGAACACTTGCAGGAATTGGGTGAATGAAAAGAAGGAATGGGGTGATATGACAGAGGTGTTCCAATAATATTATTTACTCACCAATCAGTGCTCAGAGCACAGGAGAAAGAGGATATAACTTACCTTCATGGAATGTCGAAAAGGAAAACCCAATGATGTTATTTTACAGGACAGCATTTTTGATTGCATGTTGCTTGGGATTGTTAGTTGTAAATGATAATAAGGTTCTTTAGCCTGGTATTCTCCTGGCCAAAATGCCAACCAAGTCGGAAAGGTAGATCAATATAATTTACTTATGTATAGGTAAAGGACAGGTCTGCCACAGGTACAAGTTGGAAAGACCTCTAGAGAAGGGGAAAAATCACTTAATATACAGGTCAAATATTTTGGGATTTGAAATTTCTGCTCTGATTGGCTAGCATAATTTGAGACATAATGCATCTAGAGAGCATGCTCAGTAGTATATTTGTTCCATGTAAGTGTTCATGCTATTCCATAATATTCTTAATATGATCTTGTTAATGAATAATTGAATATTCAAGGGTGTGTTTTTTACCATTCTAATAAGTTCTTTGAGTTATTAGAGTTCATTTTTATACTGTTCCAGTCTGAATCAGCTCTTATCAGAACTTCATCTTCCATATGAGGAATCTGCTTCTTATTAAAAGACAGAAACATTAGAAACATTAATCAAAGGTGCTTCTTTTTACTGAAAACAGATACCCAAAGAGGCCCTTTTCATTCCCATCGAATAGAATAGAATAGAATAGAATAGAATAGAATAGAATAGAATAGAATAGAATAGAATAGAATAGAATAGAATAGAATAGAATAGAATAGAATAGAATAGAATAGAATATGTTATAACTTATGGAGGCAAGTTGTTCCACTGATTAATTGTTCTAACTGTCAGGAAATTTCTCCTCAGTTCTCCTTGATTAGTTTCCACCCATTGCTTCTTGTTCTACCCTCAGGTGCTTTGGAGAATAGTTTGACTTTCTCTTCTTTGTGGCAACCCCTGAGATATCAGAACACTGCTATCATGTTACCCCTAGTCCTTCTTTTCCTAAGACTAGACATATCCAGTTCCAGCAACCGTTCTTTATATGTTTTGTCCTTGAGTCCCCTAATCATCTTTGTTGCTCTTCTCTGCACTCTTTCTAGAGTCTCAACATCTTTTTTACATCTGGCGACCAAAATTAGACGCAGTATTGCAAGTGTGGCTTTACCGAGGCATTATAAAGTGGTATTAACTCTTCACATGATCTTGATTCTATTCCTCTGTTTATGCAGCCTAGAACTGTGTTGGCTTTTTTGGCATCTGCAGCACACTGCTGGCTCATATTTAAGTGATTGTTCACTAGGACTCCAAGATCCCTCTCACAGTCACCACTATTGAGCAAGGTACCACATATACTGTACCTGTGCATTTTGTTTTTCTTGCCTAACTGTAGAGCAGTGGTTCTCAACCTGTGGGTCGCGACCCCCCATGCCCCGCCGCCGTGACCCACGCCCCGCCGCCGCAACCCCTGCCCCCTGCATGCTGAGGTGACATAGGGGGCGTGGCAGGCTAGCGCGCGCTTAGGCAACCCCTGTGAAAGGGTCGTTCGACCCCCAAAGGGGTCGCGACCCACAGGTTGAGAACCGCTGATCTATTGAGTCCTTCCAGAGGACCTGGGAGCCTTACCTTTTTCACCATTGAATTTCATTTCACTTCCTTGCCATCTTCTCTCCTTAGTGGACCAACTGTTTCCTTGACTTTTTTTCTTGTTATTAATATGTAGAAAGAAACTTTTTTAAATTATCTTTTACTTTTGTTGCAAGTCTTTGTTCATTTTGAGCCTTTGCTTTCCTGATTTCATATTTGCATGTTCTGGCTATATGCTGATAATCAGCCTTAGTTATGTGTCCCTCTTTCCATCTTTTGTACTTGTCCTTTTTGTCTTTCAGTCTGAGAGATCTTTGTGCAGCCATACTGGTTTCTTCTTGAATGTCTTGTTTTTCTTTTTCAGTGGTATTGTGCTGGAGTAGGCTTTTATGATTGCATTTTTCAGAGTTTCCCATGCTTCCTGAGTTGTTTTCCCCTTTAGGATTTTCTTCAATGGAATCTTTCCTCAGTTCTCTCAGAGTCTGTTAAAATCAGCTCTTTTAAGGATTAAGACACTGGTTGGATTATTTTCTATCGCTTGTGTTTGCATTATACTGAATTCCAGTATGACGTGGTCACTTTCACCCACGGTTTTGGCAACTGCAACTCCCTCTATCACTTCTTCTCTATTAGTAAGAATTAAGTCCAGTTTAGCTTTACTTTTAGTTCCCTCCTCTACCTTCTAGATGACAAAGTTATTGGCAAGGTTGGTTAGGAATCTATTTGAACCCCCATTTGCTGCACAGTTTGTCTCCCAGTTGATATCTGGATAGTTAAAGTCTTCCATTACTACTGTGGTATGCATTCCTACATACATTTGTTAACTGGTTGGCAAAGAGTTCATCTATTTCTTCTGATTCGTTGGTGGCCTGTAAGATACACCTATGGCAATGTCACTTTTTTTTACTTTTATATTGTCCCATATACATTCTGCAGGGGTTTTATCTGCATTTCTGTAGATATTAGTGATCTCTTACATGTACTGCTAGTGCAACTCCACCTCCTCTTTTTGTAGATCTGTTTGTTTTGAACAATTTGTATCCATCCATCAGTACATTCCAGTCATGGGTTTTGTCCCACCAGGTCTCTATAATGGCAACTATGTCATAACTACCTTCATGTACTATTGCTTATAGTTCACCCTGTTTGTTCTGCAAGCTTTGAGCATTTGTATATAAGCATTTAAGACCTTTATGGACATACCCTGTCCATGGGTATGTTTCCTGTATCTCCTAATTGTTGTTTGAATTTTTCTTATTTTTCATCACTCCCTACCTCATTGTTTGATTTTTCTTGGGATTTATGATCGATTTTGTGTTCTAGAGATTCTAAAGATTGGTCACCCTCCCCTTTCAATTTTAGTTTAAAGCCCTTCTGATTAGTTTGGCCAGTCTTTTTCTGAGTACATTTTTCCTGTTTTTGTGAGGTGCAGGCCATCCCTTGCCAAGAGTCCTTCGTGTAGGTAATGCCAAAGTTTTCTTGGCGACACCAACCCTTTAGCCCAGTGATTCTCAACCTTCCTAATGCTGTGACCCCCGCATATCTTCAAATGATTGTCCCCAGTAGCTTCATATACTGTAGAGCAGGATACAGAACAATAGATATTTCTATATCTTTTAGGGAGATACTATAACTCAAGATATTAAATAGCATTCATCCAACATCACCTTTTAGAAATGGCTTAGAACAGTGGTTCTCAACCTCCCTAATGCCACGACTGCCGCCGCGACCCCCTCCCCGCGCATGCGCATTGCCAGGCGAGAAGCGATGAGGTGACAAAGGGGGCTTGGCATCAAGATGGCAGGCTAGCATGCGCAGCCCTTCCATCAGTGCCTGCACGTTCGAGGGCTGCCCGTGCGTCGCACCATCCCTGGGTACTCGTATGTGGACGGATAGAGGAGCGGTGTCTCGGTTCCTAAGACTTTCTGAAATATGTGTTTTCCGATGGTCTTAGGCAACCCCTGTGAAAGGGTCATTTGACCCCCCAAAGGGGTTGTGACCCACAGGTTGAGAACCACTGTTTTAGCCAGTGGTTTATTTCTAGAATTCTTTTTTCCACTCAATGGGTGTTGACCTTTTGTTGGGAGTACTGATGAGAACACTACTTGTGCTCCTAGCTCCTTAACTTTATTGCCTAGTTGCTTATGATCTGTCAATATTGTACTCAGGTGCTTTGTTGTGTCATTTGTCCCAATGTGAAGGACGAGGAAAGGGTAGTAATCTGAGGGCCTAATTATTTTGGTTAGTTTCTCAGTCACATCTTTGATTTTTGTTCCAGGGAGAGAACATACCTCCCAACATTGCTCTCTACCCTGTGCCATCCATTCGCAGCATAAAAAGATTATAAAAGAAGCAAAAGTCCCACAAAAGTCATGATTGCTTTAAAATAATAAGTCCCCAAAGAATTCATATGGTTTTCAGCGGTTGCAGAGGTTATGGAAGACTATTCTCCAAAGCAACTTCAAGAATGAAGGCCTTAAGAGGTGGAATTGTTGAGAGATCAATTGAGAATGGATGAAAAGTAGAAAGTTAAGAGAAAGGAAGAGGGATATTAAGATATATTGTAATAGTTTTATGATTTAGATATTAATTCTGTATAATTGATTATGGCATAAGGTACTTGTATAAGATTGTAATATAATGGGGGGAAAAAAGGGGGGGAATAAGTGTTACAATAGTAGATGAAAATAATAGATTGTTATAGCAATAGCAATAGCAATAGCAATAGCACTTAGACTTATATACCGCTTTACAGTGCTTTACAGCACTCTCTAAGCAGTTCACAGAGTCAGCATATTGCCCCCAACAATCTGGGTCCTCATTTTACCCACCTCGGAAGGATGGAAGGCTGAGTCAACCTTGAGCCGGTGAGATTTGAACCGCTGAACTGCTGAACAGTCAGCTGAAGTAGCCTGCAGTACTGCACTCTAACCACTGCGCCACCTCGGCTCTTACAAAATTATAAAATTTTGATATGATAATATAGGAAGGAGGGAAGAAAACAAACTATGATGTATTAACCATGATACAAGGTTTGCAAATAAGAATTATATATGATGATACACATTATAAAAAATGGAAAAAAAATTTTGATGATGAAATTAGAAAGGATAAAGGGAAAAATGATTACATCATAGTGGAAAACTGTAAGAAAATTATAAATTCATATAATTGTTATTCAAGGTCTTTATTTGAGATTTATGTATTTTAAAAATGTGATTCTATATTGAAGAGTTTTATTGATGATTAGTAAATTGGTATGTGTTAGGAATTTGGTAAAAGCTATTAGCCAGTGGATGGATATATAGTGGTACATTACAAATTAAGGGCATTTAGAGAAGACTGAAAAATTGAGGAAAGGGTGGAATTGGCCAAAAGATTAAAATATAATTGAAAGGATAAATATGATATGAGTTATAATAGATAATGAATAAATATATGGAAGAAAAGCAATAGCGATACTCAGACAACAAAAATATATGATTAAAGTGGCAATGTTAAGAATGATAAATATACCTAGAAAAATATAGTATATGTAAAAATTTAGATATAGGAAAGAATAAATTTAAGAATCACCGATGATTGGATGAATTTAGGGATTGAAATATTTGTCTGTTAACAATAAAATAGATTAGAATTAGATATACTCAGGGAAGGCGGAGGGAGATAGAAGGAGGGGAGTTACTTGAAGTATTGTGGGAAAACAGACGAATGACAAAAATATAAAAAGTGTAAAATTAAGATGTATTTTAAGGCATATTGAATAGAAATGTACAATTATATGTATTTGGATGTGATCTATGGTATATGTATTTAGACTTGTTGGGGAAAAAAATAAAAAACTTATGGGAAAAAAAAAAGAATGAAGGCCTTGTGTATGCCGGAGCTTCAGATAGGCTGCAAGGGCATGTCAACAGAAAAAAAAAACCACTGCCTGAATGTAAGTGGTGAGATTCTGGGAGTGGGACACTGAGGCAGCCTTTTTGAGTGGCAGTTGTGTCACTAAGCCTGACATGAGGTCCAAGCCCAACTCCAGGTCCAGCCTTGGGGCTGCCACAAAGTGCTACTGTTCAGGGTGGCCTAGATTGGGGGAGGTAGAGAATTGTTTCTCTTTTGTTTGGGGAGTGTGTGTGTGTGTGTGTGTGTGTGTGATAGATGAGGGCGGGGCCAGCAAAGTCAAGTTAGGTATTTTTCAAATATTTGATACATAAAAGCCCAAAAATTTCACTAGAAGAAACTACTGGAAGTTTCCTCATAGGCTCCAGGAACACGTCAGTCTCTAATAGCTTAAGTACCACAATGTCCTTTCAAATGGACTTGCTGAGAAAAGTACATGGGGCAATCAATTACCATACCCATTAGGTACTGAAGAATCCTCTTAGCTTCCATAAAGTACTTGAAGCATGGCAAACACCAAAAGCGTGTTTATAGCCAATAAAGATGTTAATAATTTTATATCTGGCAATGAAAGAATAAATTCAGCTGCCCAGGTTCCCAGAAAGGTAGCAAGAGTTCCATCCAGCAGACATTTTTTTTTAAAAAATAAAGAAAATACAGCCACCATTAAATAGACTCTTTCAATCACAAAGAAAGAGTTATTCTGAAAGAAATTCAAAGTCAGGATTTTGAAGAACACATTACTGATTCTGCAGGGCACAGGTCTGAGCAAGGTTTTTCTACCAGGATTATGGTCTAGAAACAGTTATGTTGGCAACTTCCTTCATCGGTAGTCTCAGAAAGCAGAGTTGTAAGATTCAAAGTTGTACACTGCTTCACACTCGCATTTGGCGTAGCTTGAAGCTCTACTTCAGAAGCACCTAACTGGTGATGTGTAAAGGCTTGAGTCTGACATTCAAGGAAATCAGCAAAATGTGCTCATGAGAAAGAAAAAAATAGGTAATGGAAAACCCATAACCAAGTCTTGTAATAGTTGAACATGAAAGATAGTAGCACTCCAAGTTCTCCAGTATCCTATTTCCCCCCAAGCAATAGGGTCTGGCTGCTGCAGAACAGTGGGCTACAGGTTGCTCTATAGTAGTGAGAGTCACACAAAAATTTAGACAGAGAACAGAAAAATAAAATTTTGAATGTTAAAAAAAGGATTAGTTTTAAATTTTAAAAAGTTTAAAAATTTGTTATAGCTTTTCAAAGCATAAACTTTTATGTAAATATCAAATTTGAATAAATATCAAATCAATATCAAATTTCCAAAATGTGTAAACATTATGCTTTTATCACAGGTCACCAACCGGTGGTCCGCGGACCACTGGTGGTCCGTGAGAAAATTTTGGTGGTCTGCGGCGCACCCGGGTGGAGGAGCTGCTCTGGGATGACTAATGGCCAGTCCTGTGACTAGAGCTCTGGAATATGGGACTGGTCAGGCAGCTCATGGTGGGGTTGGAAATCTCCGCTGTAGAGGGAGCTACGTGAAACTTGCAACTTTGCAGCACAGCCCTCACCAGTCGGAACGAGGTAATGGTGCAAGGGGGGCGGGGGGTGGCGGCGCAGGCGGGCCGAAGCAATGGGTGTCGGCAACCTGTGGCTTGTTCTTCCCCCTGCTGTGGCTTCCTGTTGGCTGAATCTACCAGTGGCTGGCCCGCCCCTCGCCCTCCCCTCCCAGTCACTCCTCGCCTGGCCTGAGAAGGGAAGGGCGGGGGGTTGGAGATTTGCTCCAAATTCCAGAGCGGGAGCGAAGCTTCATCTCTTGCTGGGTCTCACGGGCATTTCTTCCAGGCCTTGTTGGTGCTCCATGCACCTTGGTCTCTCAGGGAGACGCGTGACTTCCTCTCAGTCCCAAGACACTGGCCCGGCCTGGCTGTTTTTCTCTGCCACTGCTGTTGGTGCCTCCATGGCCTGCCCGCTGCTTTTGCAGTGCAGTTAAATTTAGCTTGCTTCACAATGGGGAAGACGGCATCCCCTTCTCCTCCTGGAGCCCATTACGACGCAGAGCATCCGCTACAGCCGGGTTGGGCAAGTGTCGGGGTGGAGAGCAGGTCGTGTGTCTCCCCAAGCGACCAAGGTGCATCAACAAAGGCTGAAGGAGCGCCCGCGAGACCCAGAGAGCGCCGGAGAATCAGAATGAGAGAGAGAGAGAGAGAGAGACAGACAGACAGACAGACAGACAGACAGAGAAAAAGAGAGGAGGAGAGAGAGAGAGAGATGAGAGAGAGAGAAAAAGAGAGAGAAAGAGATGAGAGAAAGAGACAGAGAGAGAGGGGAAGAGAGAGAGATGAGAGGTAGAGAGAGGGGGAGAGAGAGATGAGAGAGAAAGAGAGAGGGAGGAGAGAGGAGAGAGAGGAAGATAGAGGGGGAGAGAGGGGAGAGTGAGAGAGAGAGATGTCAGAGAGAGATGTCAGAGAGAGAGAAAGAGATGAGAGAGAGGGGGGAGAGAGATGAGAGAGAGAAAGAACGAGAGAGAGGGAGAGAGAGATGAGAGAAAGAGAAAGGGGGAGAGAAAGAGAGGGGGAGGGAGAGATGAGAGATAGAGAGGGGAGAGAGAGAGAGAGAGAAAGAGAGGGGGGAGAGAGATGAGAGAGAGAAAGAGAGAGGGAGGAGAGAGAGGAGAGAGAGAAAGATAGAGGGGAGAGAGAGACAAAGAGAGGGAGAGAGAGAGAAAGAGAGGGGGAGAGAGAGAAAAAGAGAGAGATGTCAGAGAGAGTTGAGAAGAGAGAGAGCGAGAGAGAGATAAAGAAATGAGAGAGTGTGAAGGGGGGGGGGGGGGATCGAGAGAGAGAGAGAAAGAGAGAGGGAGAGAGAGAAAGAGAGGGGGGAGAGAGATATGAGAGAGAAAGAGATGAGAGAGAAACAGACAAAGAGGAGGAGAGAGAGAGAGAGAGAAAGAGGGGGGAGACAAAGAGAGGGGGAGAGAGAGAGAAAGAGAGAGGGGAGAGAGAAGGAGAGAGAAAGAGAGGGGGGAGAATGCCTGAAGGACCCCATCCCGTCACTGGGAGTCCAGGCGCTTCAGCAAGCAGCGCGCTGGATTCGTATTAGTGGTCTGAGGGATTTAAAATTATGAATGTAGTGGTCCCTGAGGTCCAAAAGGTTGGGGACCCCTGTTCTTGTATATCAAAGTAGGGGGGGAGAGAGGGGAGAGAGAAAAAGAGGGGGAGAGAGAGGGACAGATGAGAAAGAGATGAGAGAGAAAGAGAGGGGGGAGAATGCCTGAAGGACCCCATCCCGTCACTGGGAGTCCAGGCGCTTCAGCAAGCAGCGCGCTGGATTCGTATTAGTGGTCTGAGGGATTTAAAATTATGAATGTAGTGGTCCCTGAGGTCCAAAAGGTTGGGGACCCCTGCTTTTATTATATATTTTCTATGTATATCATATATATCAGCCATACTGGACTTAATTCTCACTAACAGACATGAAATGATAGAAGAGGTTGAAGTTACAGGAACCTTGGGGCAGAGCAACCATGAACTATTGGAATTCAGCATATTGCAAGTTCAAGCAATAGAATAAAGTCAAAGTAGGGTCTTGGGTTTTAAGAGAGCTGATTTCAACAGATAATGCTTAGGAAGGATCCTGTGGATCAAAATCCTTAAGGGAAAATAATCCAAGAAGCTTCGGATACTTTGAAAAATGAGATTATAAAAGCCCAGTCTAGCACAATTCCAGTGAAGAATAAAAATAAGAGATCCCAGAAAAAAAACAGCATAGCTGCATAAAGAAATCTTTACGCTCAATAGAAGGAATGTTAACAACAGAGAAGACTAATACAACACCTAATACGCAAACGATGCAAGCCACCTTGTTATTAATCCAGGAAACAATGGTGAAGCTACAACAAACAATGTGAAATAATCATGGAGAACTGATATCTGATATTCAGAAATTGGATGAAAAAATGGGTTCAATCCAGGAAGCAATCCAGAAAAATGAACAAAAAATAAAAACGGTCGAGAATAAAATGGAACAAACTGAGAAAAAACTGGAATTGGTGGATCAAAGGATGATGGCGATGAACAAGGATTTAGAGGAATCAATAATTCATCTCGAAATGGACCAGGCAGCATTCTATCTAAGATTTCAAAATGTGACAGAGACTAAAGAGGAAGATCTAGGACAGATAATGGCAAAACTAATTGCAACAACACTCCAAAGAGATAAACAAGAAATTTTAAATGAATTGGATGAAGTCTATAGAATCCAAACTAATTATGCTAGGCGCCATAAACTGCCCAGGGAGGTGCATATTAGATTTGCTCGAAAAAGGGTCAGGGATATAATTTATAATATAACTCGAGAAGAACCAATGGTATATAAAGATAAGGAAATTATTGTCTTGAAACAAATCCTGAGAAGAGTTCGAGAACAGCGAAGAGATTACTGACCCTTGGCCGCACAATTGAATAAATGGAATATATTGTTTAGGTGGATACTCCTGGAAGGAATGCTTGTTTCCTGGCAGGGCAAAAAGATCAAAATCGATAACTTAGACAAGGCTCAGGAATTATTTGACCAACTGACGGGAACGGAAGAAGACCACGGTAATAGGGAGGAGCTGGAGACCGCAAGCCAAGAAGAACAACAGCAACAGGAAGCCAGTGAAGGCAAACAGGAAGAGAAAAGCAAACAAGAAAAAGAACACCAAGAAGAGGGTGGTATTAGAACAAGAACACAAAGAGCTACTAGGACCAACAGGTATCAGAAACCGGCTGACAAATAGGAGAATGGAAGAGATGGGAATAGCAGAAATTACTATTAATGAATGTTAAGCGACTAAAAGCAGGAAAAAAAAGGAAACAAATATTAACAAAATTAATTAAACAAAAAGCAGATATTGTGTGCCTCCAAGAGGTACATATCAAAAAACTAGATGAAAAATACTTAGAATATAATAAACTGGGGATTGGCCGAAAAAAAGAAGAGGGGTGGTAGTGTACACAGCATTGTCTGAAAAAAAAGAAAAGAGGGGTGGTAGTGTACATTAAAGAAGGCAAAACAAATTTTAACAATTAAATAAAGGCAAAACAAATTTATGCAGATTCAAAAGGAAGGACATTAATGATGGAAGTTACAATAGGGCAAAAAATAATATTGTTGGTAGTTACCTACGCACCTAATAAAAACCAAGGGGAGTATTACAAGAAAGTGCACGAAAAGATTATTGAGATAGGGCAAGGGAATGTATGTATTGTGGGTGACCTTAATGGGATAGTAGATATTAAACAAGACTACATTAGTGACATAAAGAACAAGAAAAAAAGAAATACATTGCCAAAAACCTTCTTTAAGATGATAGAAGAATTGAACCTGATAGATATATGGAGAAACTTACACCCAAAAGAAAATAAATATATTTTTTATTCCAACCCCCATAAATCATGGTCGAGGATCAATATGGCATGGATGAACAAGGAAGTAGCCAAAGGTATAGATAAGATAGAGATTTCCCCAAATACATGGGCAGATCATAATCCCCTTGAAATAATATGGCGAGGCCAAAGAAAAAAGAGTAGAAGGTGGACATTAAATCCCCAGATTTTAAAGGAGAAGGAATATATACAAACGATTAATAAAGAATTGACACTGTTTTTTAAAGAAAATAAAAACCAATACACTCCACTATCAAACCTATGGGATACAATGAAACCATATATAAGAGGGATAACAATAGCATACGTAGCAAGAAAAAAAACACAAGGAAAAATGGAAGCAGTATAATATATTAAAGGAACAAATTGGAAACTTAGAAAGTCAACTCCCCCAAAAAATCAGGCAATGAACCAGAGGTGGGTTCCTCCCGGTTCGCACCGGTTCTATAGAACCGGTAGTAAACCGGTGGTGACATCACAGAGCCAGTTCTGTTGGTGCCGGTCAGTGGATGCTGCCATCTTTTTTTTTTAATTTTTTTTGGGGGGGGGAAATGGGGATTTTTTGCTGGTTTTTGCTTCTGTGCATGCGCAGAAGCCGAGTTTTCGGCACTGTGCATGTGCCGCCATCTTGTTTTGGGCTTTTTGGGGGAATTTTTTGCTTGTTTTGCTTCTGCGCATTGCATGCCATGCAGCGTGGGAGGAAGCAAACCGGTGGTGAGATAAGTTAGAACCCACCCCTGCAATGAACAAATTAAAGAATCATTGGCATTAGCGAAACATAAATTAAATATATTGGAAAAAGATGATATCACAAGAAGCCTAAAATTAACCAAACAAAACTTCTTCAAACACGCCAACAAGCCAGGGAGATAGCTAGCCTACAAACTGAAAAAAGAAAATGAAGGAAGGATAATACAGCAGTTATATGATGAAATGGGGAACCTACAAAATAACGAAGAAGAAAAAAAGAGGATCACACAAAAATATTTTGAGAACCTTTATAAACAGGAAGAAATTGCCATGGATACTATAAGGGAATATTTGAAGGGGGAAGGGATGCCATCATTAGAGGAGGAAAAAAGAGTGATTTTAAATAGAGAAATAACGCTAGTAGAGCTGAAAGAGACAATCCAGAAACAAAAGAACAACAAGACCCCGGGGCCAGATGGCCTCCCAGGGGAAATTTATAAAAATATGGGTGAACTGATAGAACCAACATTATTGGAAGTATGTAATGAAGTGCTGAACAAAGCAAAATTACCGGAATCGTGGAGGGAGGCATATATCACATTGATTTTGAAAGAAGGTACAGATAAGAACAAAATTGGGAACTATAGGACAATCTCACTCCTCAATACTGACTATAAAATATTTATGAACATCATAGCAAAAAAAATAAAAAAAAGCAAACATATTATTTAATGGTAATATTACAAAAACATTTCAAATAACGAAAGGAGTATGCCAGTGATGCCCATTGTCACCTCTACTTTTTATATTGACATTAGAAACACTATTAATTAGAATTAGAGCAAATCCAGAAATAAAAGGAACAAGGATCAAAAAGGAAGAATATAAAATTCAGGCCTTTGCCGACGATTTGGTATTTTTTATTGAGGAGCCATTGGAAACTGGCCCTACTTTATTACAAGAAATAGAAAAATATGGAGAAGTATCGGGCCTCAAAATTAATAAAGAAAAGACTAAAATGTTAGTTAAAAATTTAACAATGAATCAGAGAAAAGAATTAGAAGAGGAAATGGGATTACAAATTACTAAGAAGATCAAATATTTAGGAATTTGGTTAACAGCAAGATGCTCCTCAATAAAAGATGATAATTACATAAAATTATTTCAACAAATAAAGAAGGATTTGAAAAGGTGGAAGACACTACAGTTATTGTTATTAGGAAGAATAGCAACTATCAAAATGAATATTTTACCTAAATTACTCTACGTATTCCAAACAATTCCTATAAAATTAGATAAGTTTTTTTTTTTACAGATTTAAATAAAATAACTACAAAATTTGTTTGGTTAGGTAGAAAGGAGCGGATAAAATTATCCTCACTTCAGGATAGCAGGTGGCTTTGGACTCCCGGCGTGGGAGCTCTACTATAAAGCAGCAACACTGGTATGGATTAGAGACTGGGTAAACGTAAAAAATAGAAGTATCCTAACACTAGAAGGGCATGATTTGCAAAAGGAGTGGCATGTGTTCTTGTGGGATAAGGGGGAAAAAACACACTCATATTTCTATAGACACAAAATAAGAGACTCGTTGATACAAACTTGGGAAGACATCAGGAGTAAACATTACATGAGGATTCCCAGGTGGTTATCCACCATGGAGGCAATGATTTACCCCAACACACTGGATATTGCTAGAACATATAGATACAATGAAATTCTAGATTCCCAAGGGAAACTTAAAAACAATCAAGAGCTAAAGGAACAAGGAATATACATTGACTGGTGGCCATATTTACAGGTACAATCCAGATATAAGAAGGACGTAGAGGAATATGGATTGGAAACCGAACTGAAACAATTAGATAAACTTTTGGTAGGTCCAGAGGGAAAATTAATAACTAAAATATATAACTATCTACTAGAATTTGACAAAGCAGAGGAGGTGGTAAAAGAACCCATGATTGCCTGGGCCAAGAATTTCAGACATAATATAGAATTGGAAGATTGGGAAAAAATTTGGAATAAAAACTACACAATTACTAAATCCGTGGCCTACAAGGAAAATCAATATAAAATGTTTTATCATTGGCATTTGGCACTGGCTAGATTAGCCAAGATGTTGTTGTGGCCCGCCAGCGTCCCGTGCAGTTGATCATGGATCCCGAGGACGATGAGGCGGGTAAACGTTTATTATTACTCTTGATCTTTGTGACTCCAGTCTGCTCGGTTCTTGTTCCAGTACGAGTCTTGTTTCCTGCATTCCTAGCTCTGGGAGTATTGCCAGATACAGTAAGACCTGCTCATTATCTCTTGGACTCCGGCCAGCTGTTAAGAC
Organism: Thermophis baileyi; assembly: GCA_003457575.1. NCBI lineage: Eukaryota > Metazoa > Chordata > Lepidosauria > Squamata > Dipsadidae > Thermophis > Thermophis baileyi. Next base: position 443,342 of record QLTV01004284.1, on the reverse strand, counting down.
TGTACATTAACAGCGGGGGTTTGAAAAAGACTCTTCTGCCTTTATTTTGTTTTCAACGACTCCTAAGAAGTTATTAGGAGACCTTTATTATTAGTAAACAAACAGTGTTTTGCAGTTTGTGAGTGCGTATTATTGGTGGCTCGTCGCTGGGGCAGAACAGATGTACCCAAATCTAAACCCAAAATGCTGGAAATGCAAACAGGGATAAGGTACCTTCTTTCATTCATGGTGGTTATGCCCTGAAGCGAAAAAATATTAGAAGAATATACAGAATTGGCTGCAGGATATAATTAAATGTCAAATAGAATTTAAACCCGAACTTTTCCTCTTGGGGATAGCTAGGGCGAAATACAATAGAAAATCAAAGTACTTGATGTTACACATAATAACAGCTGCAAGGATTGCCTTTGCGCAATATTGGAAAAGAGACAGTAGCCCACCAGAGGGTCTAGTGATAAAAAAATATTTGAATGTGCAGAGATGGGCAAACTCACACTAGAGTTAAAGGAAAAGGATGATTCAGAATACTATGTGGTATGGGAGAATTTGTATGAATGGACAATAGACAATAGACAATAGAAATGGACAATAGACAATAGAAATAGGAATTACAAATGTACATAGAGTTAGATCGATTGTAAATAGAAGATATTTAATGTACTGATTATTGATTTCAATTGTATGTATAATGTCACAGACTTGTTAATTATGTGATAGAGGCGTGTAAAGAAAAATTGTGTAATAAAAATAAATTAAAAAAAAAGAATGAACTAAGGCTTGCAAGAAAAGTCAAAAATAATTTTTAAAAAGTTTCTTTCAACTTGTAAAAATTAAGAAAAAAAGTTAAGGAAATGATCAGTCCACTAATGGGAAAAAGTGGCAAGGAGATGATTGGCAGCAGGGAGAAAGTTGAAAGACTTAATTCATTCTTTGTATCTGTCTTTATACAAAAGGTGAAAAAAGTCCAACCTGTCAAAAACAGTACTGTGAAAGACAGATTTGGAATACAAAACAAAATAGGCAAAGAAATGGTAAGAGAACTGCTATCCACTCTAGATGATTTCAAATCACAGATCCAGATAGATTACATCACAGGGTTCTGAAGGAGCTGGCAGACATGATCTCAGAATCACGGATGCCTATTTTTTCAAAGATCCTGGAGCACTGGGGAACTACCAAATGACTGAAAGCAGCCAATGTGGTTCCTACTTTTTTTTAAAAAAGGTAAAAAATGAATCCAGGAAACTACAGACCAATCTGCCTGACATCAATACCTTGGAAAATCCTGGAAAAGATATTGGGAATGGGATACTTGAAGATTCCAATTCTTTTGGGATTGGTCAGAAACTCATGGACGGCCATCTTCCTGTGGACATTTTGTTTTTTGTTTTTTTTAAGCATATCTGGGTCTTAACTTCACTTTTTGAATTTTTAGTTTGCTTTTTATTTTTAAAAATACCCTGGCTGATATAGCTAATCATACTGGCCTAAATGCAAATGTAGAGAAGAAATAGTTCCCTCTCATACCTGTGGAAATGTGTATTCTAAAAGCTGTGTCATGTCCTTAGATAAGAATCTATTTATCCCACTTTGAATTATTTCCAAATAATGCATCCAAACTATGATTCTCTTTCCAAAACTTTCAGGAGACAATGCTGCAATTTAGACATCTCCCAAGGGTCAGATGAATATTGTCCAGGTATCCTCTGCTCAGGCTTCATTCCTCAGTTAGAGCACAAGATCATTGGGAGATTCTACCACCACCCTCCCACAAAGGATATTGTGGCACCAATCTGATCCCAGAGATCAAACCACTAAGATCTCTCTTCACCTCATCCTTATAAGAGCCAATTAAATAGTAGGAATACTGGATCATATCTCCCTCTATTATATTTTTGCACTCGGTGTGGACTTATTTCAAGAATAGCAGGATACAGATTTTAAAAATTATAGAAAATATTATGGGAAGTAGTTTATTTAGGATAACCCTAAATAGGAATGGATAGGTTGGTCAACAAAAATTATGTGTTTTACTTAAAGGTCAAGAAGCAATAATGGAAAGGTATGGAACCACATGCATAGCACCACTTCAGAAGAGAGATATCAAAAAAGTGAGATTTAGAAGAAAAGACAGACAGTTCCACAAAAATCCATCAAGCCTCCAGAATAAGAATGCATTCAGAATGTGGAGAGTTCACCATTATTTCACAAGTGACTGGAAAAGGCACCTGACACCCAGAGCTCCCTCTTCCTTTTCAGCTGTTTTTACAATAGTTCATTCTTTTACTGAGAAGACCAGGAACACAAATAGTTTTGTTTGTAAATATTGACTGACTGGTGGTCAGTCACAAAAAGGACAGGATAAAATCAGAAAGACACCCTCCCACCACCAAATGTAAACTATATCTACTTTACAGGAACAAAGGGACTCAAACTACAAACAGATTAAGTTAGAAGTTATGCGCCAAGCAACTGCATACTAGTATACAGTACTTTTTTATTATTATTATTATTATTATTATTATTATTATTATTATTATTATTATTATTATTATTATTATTATTATTAT
>QLTV01004284.1:419455-431702 GCA_003457575.1 Thermophis baileyi | reverse complement strand
TACCACACTGCTCACTTCCCTCACTTCCCACGTAGATGTAGTACCATTAAGGACTACTCGTTGAATACTATTTGTCAGCCAGTTACAAATCCATCTGGTGGTGATGCTGTCTATCCCGCATTTTTCTAGTTTACCAAGAAGTAGGTTGTGGTCTACTTTGTCAAATGCCTTGCTGAAGTCCAAATATACTATGTCCACAGCATTTCGCTGGTCTACTAATTTAGTCATTTTGTAAAATAATGAAATAAGATTGGTTTGGCATGATCTGTTTTTAACAAACCCGTACTGGCTACTAGTTATAACTTTATTTGTTTCTAGATGTTCACAGATCTGGTTTTTTATTATATTTTCCAATATCTGCCCAGGTATTGGTGGATGTTAGGCTGATTGATCTGTAGTTTCCCGGGTCTGTTTCCCCCTCCCCCTTTTTTGAAGATGGGAATAACATCAGCTCTTTTCCAGTCCTCTGGTAGTTCCCCAGTGCTCCAGGATTTTTGAAAGATGTGGTACAGTGGTTCTGAGATGACATCTGCCAGTTCCTTTAGAATTCTGGCATGTAATCTGTCAGGTCCCAGTGATTTGTATTCATCAAGATCAGACAGGTGTTCTCTTACTATTTTTTTTGCTTATTTTAACTTTTATTTCTAGTCTGTCCTTTACAGTTATGTTTTTGGTAGGTTGGGCTATAGTTACTTTTTGCGTGAAGACAAATGCAAAGAACGAGTTAAGCAGCTCTGCTTTCTCCCATCCTGCCTGTTACTTCCTTGCTGTATTCTCTCTTTAGCGGACCGACTGTTTCCTTGATTTTTTTGTTGTTATTTATATGTTGGAAGAAAGTTTTTTTTTATTATCTTTGACTTTTGTCGCAAGTCTTTGTTCATTCTGAGCCTTTGCTTTCCTGACTTTGTCTTTGCAGATTCTGGATATTTGCTGATATTCTGCCTTAGTTGTGTGTCCCTCTTTCCATTTTTTGTACTTGTCCTTTTTGTCTTTCTGTCTGTCAGAGAGATCTTTGTGCAGCCATGTTGGTTTCTTCTTGAATGTCTTGCTTTTCTTTTTCAGTGGTATTGTGCTGGAGTAGGCTTTTATGATCGCATTTTTCAGAGTTTCCCAAGATTCTTGTTTTCCCCTTTAGGATTTTCATACAAGGAATCTTTCCCAAGTTCTCTGAGTTTATTATAATCAGCTCTTTTAAAATCTAAGACTCTGGTATCATTATGTTCTATTGCTTGTGTTTGCGTTATGTTGAATTCGAGTATGACATGGTCACTCTCACCCAAGGTTCCTGCAGTTTCAACTCCCTCTATCACTTCTTCTCTGTTTATAAGAATTAAGTCCAATATGGATGTCCCGCTACTTCCCTTCTCTACCTTTTGGACAACAAAGTTGTCAGCTAGGTTGGTTAGGAACCTATTTGATTTCTTACTTGGTGCAGAATTAGTCTTCCAATTGATGTCAGGGTAGTTGAAGTCCCCCATTACTATTGTAGTGTGTTTCCTACATATATTTTTTGGTTGGTTAGCAAAAAGCACATCTATATTTAATATATGGATAAATAAAATATGATAAAATTATATTTCAGTGTCACCCCTACAACAGTGGTGGGATTCAAATTTTTTAACAACCAGTTCTGTAGCCGTGGCTTGGGGCATGGCTTGGTGGGCGTGGCTAGGTGGTCATGTGACTGAGTGGGCATGGCTAGGTGGTCATGTGACCAGGTGGGCATGGCTGGGTGGTCATGTGACTGGGTGAGCGGTGAAGGTTGGCAAGCGAAGAAAGCGAGCGAGGAGTGGAGATTAGTAATATTCAGTTACTTTTAAGAGTGTCTGACACTATAGTTAGTTAGTGTTTAAAAGATGTTATGGAAGAGGAACAAGTTTCACCAGACAAGACTGAGACTGAGCTGAAAGTGGATTTGAAAATGACAGCCTATAAGAATGACATGCAAAAGATGTTACACTGTATATATAAAAGAATGGCTGATATTTTCATAATTACAATTAATTAATTGAAAAATAAACACTTAAAATGGAAATACAATTAACAAACCAAGGGAGTTTGTTATTTTGTGCCAGTATTGGCACAAAAATCTTTCCTAGCCAAGACTACTTTACATTAGCCCAGGTCTTACCTGGACCAACAGTCCCTAATGGAATGCTCTCTCTATAGCAAGGAGAGAGAAACCAGGGGAAGCCATGTTTAGTCGCCTAAGCTTTTTAGACTTTTCATCTTAAAAATGTACTAAAGCTTTTTACAGCCTTATGCATATCTTATACAAAAATAAGATATAGTACAAAATCATCTAAGAAGTTAGATTAAGAATGAAATTCATAGGCACATTCACAGAGCAATACTGAATTCTTTTTCTGAAATTTATTCCTCAGTTTAAAAAACAGGAATATATGAATTAGGTTCAGTATTGGGCTCAGCTTGTACTCAAGTCAAGTAGCTATTCAAGAGTTAGTAGTGTCATGGTTAGAAAAAATGGTAAAGCAACATATAGATTTAAAACCAGAAATATTTTTGTACAGATAAATATAATAAAGGGAATACATATTTAATTTTACATCTGTTAACAAATTTCTTAAATAATTCTGCTGGTAAAAAATCCTCACCTGGGGCTTTGTTACTCTTTAGACCTTTAATGATGGATTGTATCTCTTTTACCAAGACTGATGGTTAAGGAGGAGGAGTTCTAGGGCTTACTAAATCACTGCTTAAAGACAGTTTCTCTACAGGTTCCATGAAAGCAACAAACATTGATAATAATTCTCCCAGTCCTCAGCAGAGATTGGTATATCAAATGCAAATCTCCATTCCTTTAGGACTCCTGGTACAGAGTGCCAAAATGTTACTGAGTTATGACTTTTGGCAGCCAGCTCGAGTTCTGACCAAATTGAAATGGCAAAACTTTTTTTCTTTAATTTTATGAATTTTTTGTATTCTCTTCTTATATGCAGCATCTCAGCTTGTATATGAGCAGTAGGGCTCCTCTGAGCGAGTCTCATGGCTGCCTTCAATTTCTTTTTCAACAACTGACATTCAAAATCAAATCAGTGAGATCTACCCGCTCAAAAACCTTTGGAGGGGGTTTAGTTATTAGATGTTTCTTCAGCATATAGCAGAGATTAAAGAATGCTTTGGAAACTGACAGCCAGTTGGTTGTAGATAACTGGATTGTTCTGGCCCAGTTAACAGCATTCTCTGTTTTAAGAGTGTCTGATATTGCCTTTGTGTCAACTTTAGCCCAAATTAACCTTTCATTTTGGGTCACCTCTACGTTTTTAGTGAGCCATCTGTCCACCGTGTTATATGATCTTAGATCTGAGCGACCTCGTAATGTCACACAGTTGATGATCACTTTCATCACCTAAATGTACAGTAACCTCTGAAAAGAGGTCAACTTTATCTCTTGATACACAAAAGAGATCTAGCATGCTACTTGAGTGGGCTGAGTGGTATATGTAAGAGTATATGTCAGGGGTCTGCAACCTTAAACACTCAAAAAGCCATTTGGACCCGTTTCCCACATAAAAGAAAACACCGGGAGCCACAAAACCTGGGTGGGTGTGGTCAACTTGATGTCACTCACTCCCACCCAGTCACATGACCCCCTAGCCACTCCCACCCAGCCAGTCATTAGGGCAGAGAACCGGTTGTTAAAAAACACCGGGAACCACAAAACCCTTTTGCCATCTCCCCCTCTCTCTCCCCCTCCCCCATCTCCCTCTGTATCTCTCTATGTCTCCCCCTCTCTATTTCCCCCCTCTCTCCCCCTCTCTGTCTCTCTCTGTGTCTCTCTATGTTTCTCTCTCCCTATCTCCCCCCTCTCTGTCTCTCCTAGAAGAGCAAATAGGGGTACGGAAGAGAAACCTTGCTGAATTCCATTCCATTCCATTCCCCCCCTCTCTCCCCCTCTCTCTGTATCTCTCTCTCTTTCCCCCTCTCTCCCTCTCTATCTCCCCACTCTCTCTGTATATCTCTCTCTGTCTCTCTGTCTCTCTGTCTCCCTCTCTCTCCCTCTCTATCTCCCCCCTTCCCCCCTGTATCTCTCTCTCTCTCTCTCTGTGTGTGTGTGTCTCTGTGTGTGTGTGTGTGTGTGTGTGTGTCTGTATCTCTGTGTGTGTCTCTCTATCTCTGTGTGTGTGCATCTCCCTCTCTCCCTCTCTCCCTTCCTCCCCCTCTCTCTGTATCTCTCTCCCTCTCTCCTCCCTCTCTCTGTATCTCTCTCTCTGTGTCTCTCTATGTCTCTCTCTCTCTTCCTCTCTCCATCTCTATCTCCCCCCTCTCTCTGTATGTGTGTGTGTGTGTGTCTTCTTCCCTCTCTCCCCCCCTCTCTCTGTCTCTGTGTCTCTTCTCTCTGTTTTGGAAAGCCGAGGCTGGGCCAACCTGACGAGGTCTCCTTGGGGCTTTTCACTACTCCTTTTCTTTCTTCTTGGCAACTTTTCGGAAATCTGGGCTGGCTGAGGAATGAGCACGAGCCGCGGTGGAAGTTTCCCCGAAGATGACCCTCCTCCTCCCCCTGCTCCTCCTCTTGCGATCCCCTGGCTGGCTGTGGTGGGGCTGGGAGGGCGTGCATCAGTAGTGGGTTTCACTTACCTTTGCTACCGGTTCGGGAACGGCAGCACGTGGGCGTGCGCGCGGGCGTGTGCACGTGCTTTGCATGTGTGCAATGCTTCTGCACATGCGCAGAGCATTTTTGATGATGTCCGGGCAGGTGGGCAGAGCCTCCCACCGCCGCTGCTACCAGGTCGCCAAACCAGTGCGAACCGATAGCAACCCACCACTGGTGTGCATGAGCAGGGAGACCCTCCTCAAGCGAGCGGCCGGGCTCAGCCAAAGCGCAGCAAAGGCGCATGGGGCAGGCAGATTGGCCGGCTGATGGGCAAGCGTCTTTGGCGAGGGCACTCCGGCTTTCTCCAAGCCTGACCCCCAGGGTAGGGTGTGTGAGTTTCGGCGGGGCCAGCCCCCTTTTCCTGCTGCCCTGAGCTTCTTTACTCCTCCAGTGGAGCGGTGCCGCTGGCAGCTTTGATTGAAAAACGTCCTCTGGGCAGCAAAAGTCCTCCATGCAAGGTTTAAAGCTGCAGATGGGTGCTGCAGGCCCATCCCCCTTTCCATCATCCCCTCCTCCCGGATCCCATTCCCACCCTGCTGTGTTATCGAGGCCAGCATCGGTCGCGGCCAAGTTGGGCCAGTGTCTCAGGGCAAAGAGCAGGTTGTACATCTCCCCAAGCCACCGAGGTATGCCCAGCACCAACAAGGGCCATGTCAACTTGCAAAGCATCCCTGACCTGCTCTCGAGTTGCCATAGGCAAGGGGGATGGGGAATTGAACCTCACAGCTGCATCAAGGGACTTGCATTTCAGTCAAAACAAAGGATATTCCAGCTGGCAACGTCAAGGTTATGGGAACACACAGTGGCCAGAGGGAGTGATTTTTACAACCCACGAAATTGCTTCATTGGGGAATGTCACTGATGACACATCTAGGGGGGAGGGGAAACAGGGTCAGAACCAAAGTGCGAATTAAGTGAGGTCAGAGTTTGCGCCATGCTGACATGAAGCTCCTAATAAATAACTGGATTTCCTTTGAAGCTTGACCTGAGGCTCATGATTTAATTAGGGCATCGGTCGGAACCCTGACAGCCCGGAAGAAGTGCCAGCAAGAGAGGAGGTGCCAAAGAATCAGCCCTGGCCACTTCTCCATCCACCACCGTCGCCCTTACCTTCTCAGGCCAGGCGAGGAGTGACTGGGAGGGAAGGGCAAGGGGTGGGGCCAGCCAGTGGGACAGGGAGCCACAGCAGAGGGACAAAAGAGCCGCATGCCGCTCTGGAGCTGTGGGTTGGCGACACCCGGTATATGTAATTATCTTTACCTCCCAAGATTTGAAGATTACCTTTAAAAATTAAAGAGACTAAGACAGGGGTGTCTGTTAGAGAATTTTTCTTTCTCTGTTGTAGAAAAATAAATCAGAAGCTCTCACAGTTGACTGCATTTGCTGAATCAAATAACTTCTTTATAATCTTATCAAAATATTTACAATACCATACATTTCTTCTTTACAGCAACACATCATAATGAAGTCTTCACACAGAGAGATACAGAGACAGATCAGAGACAGATCAGAGACTGGAAAACATGTCCAGCTTCTTGCTTAATTCCTTTTTGCACAGACTCAGTAGCACTTTACTCACATTGGCTGACTGAGTTACCACATGACTCTTCCTGCTCATGAATATTCCAACAGTGTCAAACTCAATTTCACTGAGGGCCACATCAGGGCTGTGTTGACCTCAGAGGGCCAAGTGGGTGTGGGCAATTGGGTGAGTATGGCCCACTGGGTGGGCATGGCCAGCTTGACGCCACTCCCCAAAGTGCTGGCATGTTTCCTCTTCACATTGGGTAGACCGGGCTAAAGCCATGCTGGCCTGAACTTACCTCTTCGCATTGAGTAGACTGGGCTGAAGCTACATTGGCATGATCGTTCCCCTTTGCACCGGGTAGACTGGACTGAAGCTACGCTGGCCCGATCTTTTCTCTTCGCATTGGGTAGACCAGGACGGCCCCGCGGGCTGGATCCAACTATATTGCAGGACAGATCCGGCCCGCGGGCCTTGAGTTTGACACCCCTGGACTAGGAGCAAACCAGCAGTGTTTTGTTGTCTCTAGAAAACCACTGGGTTTTCACATATATACGGTATTTTAAAATTGCACAAACATTAAAATTAAGCATTTAAATAGCTATCTTTTCTAATCAAAATTTGAAAAAGACCCACTTCTGGAAATCACATAAAAACTGCATTAAAAAGTCAAGGAAATCTGTATTTTAAAAAGCTCTGGACCATTAATATTAACAGATACATAAATTAAAGGGGAAGTCTATACAACTCCCCTAGAGAGAACAGAATTTGCCAATATAAATGATTATAAATTTTTCTGTACTGTTGAAAGAAAATCCTGATTTAAAATCTTGGTAAACTTAAGTGGCCTGCTAACAAGAATAGGCTATTAACATGGGTGATATAATCAATTTTTAGTGACACAAAGATTCCCAACTATAGCTTCCTTCTATAAAAAACAGTGCAGAGTCATCAGCCCACGCCAACTTTGCCATCTTAATGAACATCAAAATATTGCAAAGAAATTTATCATTTGCTTCTATAGGCTACTTGTTTCAGTTCAATTACCTTGTTTTCCATTTAGGAAAATGTGTAATACTTAGTTTTATCACAATGTTTTTTTAAAAAATATATATATAAAAAACATGCCATTTTCAACATTTTTCCTACCTGCTGCAGCAACTCATTCTGTCCAATTTACAAGTACATTGAAAGCAATTATCTGTTTCCCACTTAGTTCCTGGGGAATGTTCTGTTTTATTAAAAAAAAAGTCAATGCATACAATCTCTAGGAAACAAAATTTCAAATCAGTATTATTTGATCACGAGATCTATCATGAACCTTAAAAAAGTTATACCTTAAAGAATGTTACAATTGGCTTGCTGTTGGACATGTAATATATATTATTACTATTTATATAGAGGTGTTGACAATTGAATCCATAAACCTGCAAACTGTACAGCTCTTCTCATAAGAACTAGTGGACTTCGTTTTATCATTGGTATTTTTCCATTCTGAATATAACAGTTCCCCTAATTATAAATAGGTTGTTGAAAAAAAGAATATAGCTATTAATTATTACTACTGTGCTTTTTATTTATTTATTTAAAACATTTACATTGCTACCCATCTTATAACTAACTGGACGGTTCCCAATCAAAAGTTAAAATAGCATAGAAACCGTATTAAGTTGTAAAACTAAACACATTACAGAATTAAAACCATCAAAGACCTGGGGCCAAATCAAACTTCTGATGTGCAGTCACCTAATCTTATCCCAGCACTTGTGGGGGGTGGGAGGAAGCCAGGTCTTTCAAAGCTTTAGGAGAGGCTAGGAGGGTGGAGTCCTACTGAATTTCATAGGGCAGGGGCTGCCATGGAAAAGGCATGCTTCCTAGCTCCCATCAGATGAAAATATTTAGGGGAAGGGATTAAGACTGTGTCCATCCTATCTGACCTGGTAGCACAGGTCCAGGTCTTTAGGGAAAGGTGGTCCTGTAGATAATCTAGGCCTGTGTTATAGAAGGCTATAAGGTGACGATCAGCATCTTGAATTGCACCCGAAAAGAAACTGGAAGCCAGCACAGTTTGTTTCTGAATTAAAAACTCAGTGAAGCTGTACTTATTACAGGTATGTGCAAGGCACACAATTAAAAAAACAGTAGGTATAATATTACCATTTTTCACATTTCTGAAAACTTGTATAGCAGATTCCATCACACAAATTAAAAATGACATATGAGAGTAGTAAGCTGAGGAGGAGATTCTGGAAAAGATAACAACAATTTTATACCACCTATTCAGAATCAGAATAGAGTTGGAAGGGATCTTGGAGGTTTTCTAGTCCAGCCCCCTGCTCAAGCAGGAGACTCTATACCAAGGGTGTCAAACTCAAGGCCCAGGGGCCAGATCCGGCCCATGGGGTGCTTAGATCTGGCCCGTGGAACCACCCTGTGTCACTACGTTCATTTTAATTTGTCAGCAGGACTCTTATTTTGAAATGACAATGTATACTGATATGCAGTCATGTGATACCTGTACTGCGCATGTGTTAATCTTTCCTTTGTTCTCTTTGTTCTTCACCATGTAGACACAGACTTAGATGTTCTTATTTTGTTTTGCAAATATATTACTTTTATTCTTTCCTGGACTCCGGTCTTATTCTTGAGGATTGAGAGCATGGAAACAAGATTCATTCCGCCTCTAATTATTTTTCTCCGCAACACCCTGGAAATAGAGAAGGACCAGCCTGTGGTGCCTCTTCCCGCGGTGCCTCTGCCAATTATTGTATGTTTGTTTGTGTGAATGTTTTATTTTAATATTTATGTATTTTTATGGTTTTTTTTCTATTGTTGTCTTTTTTATATATATACTGTGAGCCACCCAGAGTCCTTCGGGAGTTGGGCGGCATACAAATTTTGAAAATAAATAAATAAATAAATAAATAAGTTTGGGAGGGCCATGCACGGCCCTTGTGAGCTCTGTTTTCACTGGCAGAGGGTTGCAGGAGGCCGTCTCAGCCAAAAATGGAGCTCGGGAGGGCTGCGTGTGCCTCCCCCCAGCTCCGTTTTTGCTGGCAGAGGTTTGCAGGAGGCCGTTGCAGATGAAAACGGAGCTCAGGAGCCCGTTTTTGCTGGCAGAGTGCTCGGGCCACCACAGGCGCCCGACACAAGTGATGTCATGCTGGCCACGCCCACCCTGGCCACTCCCACCCTGGCCACCAAAACACATGATGCGGCCCTTAATGAAATCGAGTTTGACATCCCTGCTCCATACCATTTCAGACAAGTGACTCTCTTCTTAAAACCCCCCAGTGATGAAGCACCCACAACTTCTGAAGGCAAGCCGTTCCACTGGTTAATTGTCCTCACTGTTAGGAAGTTTCTCCTTAATTCCAGGATGCTTCTCTCTTTGATTAGTTTCCAACCATTGTTTCTTGTCCTACCCTCTGGTGCTTTGGAAAATAAATTGACCCCCTCCTCTTTGTGGCAGCCTCAAATATTGGAACACTGCTATCACATCCCTCCTAGTCTTTCTTTTCTCTAGACTAGCCAAACCAAAATCCTGCAGCCGTTCTTCATATGTTTTAGTCTCCAGGCCTTTAATCATCTTAGTTGCTCTTCTTTGCACTTTTTCCAAAGTCTCAACATCTTTTTTGCAATGTGACCAAAACTGGCAGCAGTACAGGTATTGTCTTACTAAGGCTTTATAAAGTAGTACTAATACTTCACATGATTTTGATTCTATGCCTCTGTTTATACAACCAAGGATTGTATTAGCTTTTTTTGGCTGCTGCTGCACACTGCTGGCTCATATTCAAGTGATCATTCACTAGGACTCCAAGGGTCCCTCTCACAGTTACTGTTTTTGAACCAGGTCTCACCTAATCTGTACTTATATCTTTGATTTTTCCTGCCTAAATGTAAAACTTTGCTTTTCTCCACATTAAAATGTATTAAGATATTGCAGAATACTAGGCCTAAGATGGAACCTTGTGGTACCCCACTCCTTACTTCCTGCCATGTAGATGTAGTACCATTAAGGACTACTCATTGAGTACGGTTTATCAAAGAATGAAATAAGATTGGTTTGGCATTTTTTAACAAACCCGTGCTGGCTACTGGTTATTTTATTTGTTTCTAGATGTTTACAGATCTGGTTTTTGATAATTTTTTCTAGTATCTTACCAGGTATTGATGTTAGGCTGATTGGTCTGTGGTTTCCTGGGCCTGTTTTTTCTTTTTTTTCTTTTTTGAAGATGGGAACCACATCAGCTCTTTTCCAATCCTCTGGTAGTTCCCCAGCCCTCCATGATTGATACGATACAAGGGTTCTGAGATAACATTTGCCAGCTCTTTCAGAATTGTGGGATTTGATTCATCAGGTCCCGGTGATTTATATTCATCAAGGTCAGACAGGTGTTCTGTTACCATTTTATTTTATTTTTTTATTTTAATTTCTGATCTCTCATTTACAGTTATGTTTTTGGTAGGTTGGGCTATAGTTTCTTTTGGTGTGAAGACTGATGCAATGAATGAGTTAAGCAGCTCTGCTTTCTCTCTACTGCCTGTTATTTTCTTGCCATCTTTTCTCTTTAATGGACCGACTGTTTCTTTGACATTTTTCTTGTTAATTATATGTTGAAATAAACTTTTTTGTAATTATCTTTGACTTTCATTGCAAGTCTTTGTTCATTCTGAGCCTTTGCTTTCCCGATGTTATCTTTGCAAATTTGGGCTATTTATTGATATTCTGCCTTAGTTATGTGCCCCTCTTTCCATTTTTTTTACTTATCTTTCTTTTCTTTCAGTTTATCAGAGAGATCTTTGTGCAACCATGCTGGTTTCTTCTTGGATTTCTTGTTTTTCTTTTTCAGTGGCATTGTGTTGGATTGGGCTTCTATGATCATATTTCTCAGTGTTTCCCCCTGCTTCTTGAGTTATTTTCCCCTTTAGGATTTTTATCCATGAAATTTTGTTTTCCTGACAGAACAATCAATCAATGGAATGGCTTACCTTCAGAAGTTTTGGGTGCTCCATCACTGGAGATTTTTAATAAAAAAAATGAACAACCATTTGTCTGAAATGGTATAGGGTCTCCTGCTTCAGCAGGAGTTTAGATTAGAAGACCTTCAAGTTTTCTTCCAACTCTGCTATCCTGTTACACTTCTTGTATATTTGGGCAATTAATTTCATTTGAAAAGTGATTGGGGCATTGGAATTTTCTTGCATAAAAGTGTAGTCAAATACAATAATGTGATTTACTCACCAATCTTGTGCTTAGAGCACAGGAAAAAGAGGGTATCACTTACCTTCATGGAATGTCCAAAGAGAAAATCCAATGATTTTATTTTACAGGCCAGCATTTTTTAATTACAAGTTGCTTGGGATTGTTAGCTGCAAATGATAATGAGGTTCTTTAGCCTGGTATTCTCCTGGCCAAATCGCCAAGCAAGTTGGAAAGGTAGATTAATATCTTTTACTTATGTGTAAGTAAAGGACAGGGGTCTGCCACAGGTACAAGTTGGAAAGACCTCTAGAGAAGCGGGAAATCACTTTATATACAGTCAAACATTTTGGGTTTGGAATTTTTGCTCTGATTGGCTAGCATAATTTGAGTCATAAAGCATCCAAAGAGCATGCTCAGTACCGTGTTTCCCCGAAAATAAGACATGTCCCGATAATAAGCCCAACAGGGCTTTTCGGGACATGCGTTGAAATAAGCCACCCCCCGAAAATAAGGCCCCCCCATTACTTTCCGGGCGGGAAAGGGGGGGCATGCCGGGAGGCGCTCTTTTTGCTGCGGGCACTCTTTTGGCCGGGAGAGCGAGAGCAAGTGAGAGTCGAGGGCACGCACACCCCACGAGACTGCCTCGGCTCCTCTGGGCTCTGCCTCTGCCAGCATTTTCCAACGCGCTCCTGCCTCCGCGGCAGAGAAGGGGAGCCTCGATGCCTGCCTCGCCGCCCCATCGCAGGCAGGAGCGCTTCAAAACGCTGGCAGAGGCAGAGCCCAGACGAGCCGAGGCAGTCCCGCGGGGTGTGCATGCACCCACCTCCCAGCCAAGAGTGCCCACCGCAAAAAAGCAGCTCCGGGCCGGGAGAGAACGAGAGAGAGAGCAAGTGAGTAG
>QLTV01004284.1:398208-413254 GCA_003457575.1 Thermophis baileyi | reverse complement strand
GTGGTTTTCCTCTTTAGGATTTTCATCCATGGATTCTTTCCTAGGCTGTCTCTGAGTTCGTTAAAATCAGCTTTTTTAAAGTTTAAGACACTTGTTGGATTATATTCTATTGCTTGTGTTTGCATTATACTGAATTCCAGTATGACGTGGTCACTTTCACCCAAGGTTTCACCAACTTCCACTCCCTCTATCACTTCTTCTCTATTAATAAGAATTAAATCCAGTATAGCTTTACTTTTAGTTCCCTCCTCCCTTCTAGATGACAAAGTTGTCAGCAAGGTTGGTTAGGAATCTCTTTGGTCCCCCATTTGCTGCAGAGTTTGTCTTCCAGTTGATATCTGGATAGTTAAAGTCTTCCATTACTACTGTGGTATGCATTCCTACATACATTTGTTAACTGGTTGGCAAAGAGTTCATCTATTTCTTCTGATTCGTTGGTGGCCTGTAAGATACACCTATGGCAATGTCACTTTTTTTTACTTTTATATTGTCCTATATACATTCTGCAGGGGTTTTATCTGCATTTCTGTAGATATTAGTGATCTCTTACATGTACTGCTAGTGCAACTCCACCTCCTCTTTTTGTAGATCTGTTTGTTTTTAACAATGTCCCTCCCCCCACTTTATATTGACTCATATACATTCTGGAAGGGTTTTATCTTTGATCATGAGCATTTCTTTACATATGTAGTGATCTCTTACATATAGTGCAACTCCTCTTTTTGTTGATCTGTTTGTTTTGAACAATTTGTATCCATCCATCAGTACATTCCAGTCATGGGTTTTGTCCCACCAGGTCTCTGTAATGGCAACTATGTCATAACTACCCTCATGTACTATTGCTTCTAGTTCACCCTGTTTGTTCCGCAAGCTTTGAGCATTTGCATATAAGCATTTAAGACCTTTATGCCTGTCCATGGGTATGTTTCCTGTATCTCCTAATTGTTGTTTGAATTTTTCTTATTTTTCATCACTCCCTACCTCATTGTTTGATTTTTCTTGGGATTTATGATGGGTTTTGTGTTCTAGAGATTCTAAAGATTGGTCACCCTCCCCTTTCAATTTTAGCTTAAAGCCCTTCTGATGAGTTTGGCCAGTCTTTTTCCGAGTACATTTTTCCCTGTTTTTGTGAGGTGCAGCCCATCCCTTGCCAAGACTCCTTCGTGTACGTAATGCCAAAGTTTTCTTGGTGACATCAACCCTTTAGCCAGTGGTTTATTTCTAGAATTCTTTTTTTCCACTCAATGGGTGTTGACCTTTTGTTGGGAGTACTGATGAGAACACTACTTGTGGTCCTAGCTCCTTAACTTTATTGCCTAGTTGCTTATGATCTCTCAATATTGTACTCAGGTGCTTTGTTGTGTCATTTGTCCCAATGTGAAGGAGGAGGAAAGGGTAGTAATCTGAGGGCCTAATTATTTTGGTTAGTTTCTCCGTCATATCTTGCTCTAGGGAGACAACATACCTCCCAATATTGCTCTCCACCCTGCCCTACCCATTCGCAGCATAAAAAAATTATAAAAGAAGCAAAAGTTCCACAGAAGTCATGATTGCTTAAAAATAATAAGTCCCCAAAGAATTCATATGGTTTTCAGCGGTTGCAGAGGTCATGGAAGACTATTCTCCAAACCAACTTCAAGAATGAAGGCCTTGTGCATGCCGGAGCCTCAGATAGGCTGCAAGGGCCATGTCAACAGAAAAAAAAAACCACTGCCTGAATGTAAGTGGTGAGATTCTGGGAGTGGGACACTGAGGCAGCCTTTTTGAGTGGCAGTTGTGTCACTAAGCCTGACATGAGGTCCAAGCCCAACTCCACGTCCAGCCTTTGGGCTGCCACAAAGTGCTACTATTCAGGGTGGCCTAGATTGGGGGAGGGAGAGAGAGAGAGAGAGAGAGAGAGAGAGAGAGAGAGAGAGAGAGATGGGGGGGGAGTGTCAGCAAAGTCAAGTTAGGAATTTCTCAAATGTTTTGTAGGAAGAAAAATCCAGGTCCAGTTCCAAGCCGGGAATAAAGTGGAGGCTGCTTAAAAAAGTTTATTGATGAGCACACCCAACCACAGCATGCAGTTCTGGGACAGCTGACAAATTAGCTTGATAAGTGCAAGGATTTTTATACAGTTTACAGTATTTTGTAATTTTGAGGTTTGCTTTGTGTGCTTTTATTATTTGATTGGTTTTACATGTTTCCCAAAGGCTTGTGTTGGATCTTAATTATCAGCTTCCTTGGTCCTAATCCTGTCAGGCATGTGTAATTGATTTTATCCTGTTATCTATTGCCTCTAGCCTGCTTTTCTTAATGGGCCGGTATTGTTTCCACTTTTCTCAGTGAATGGGGTTAAGGTCATGTCCTGTCCTTCTTAATCCCATCACTTGGAGCTGAAGATGTTTTGTTTATGAATAGATTGGCCTGGATTTCTTAATGGACACAAAATATCCATCTCTAAAGACTTCAGGCATCTGCTGGAGGCTGCTGGGGGCTGCTTTCTGTCTTTGTTAAGATTTTTCTCCATTTCTCCTTTGGGGAAATATAATATTCTACCTCTTTTAATATTCCCCAAAATATTACCGGGGGGGGGGGCACTTCCCACAGTTAGATACATAAAAGCCCAAAAATTTCATTAGAAGAAACTACTGGAAGTTTCCACATAGGCGCCAGGAACAGTCGGTCTGTAATAGTTTAAAAGTACCACAATGTCCTTTCAAATGGACTGCTAAGCCCAAACTCAAAGAAAAGTACATGGGGCAATCAATTACCCATTAGGAACCATCCAGAAGAAACTGTTCCAAGAAGCACAATGGAGATGTTGCGAGTGACAGTACCAGCATCTGAAGAAAACTTCTTATAAATAACGGCAGAGGGAACTTGAAACACAGGTGACTGAAAGATATAAGGTTGTTGAGCAGCCTATTTGGGAATGTAATCAACAAAATGATTTTCTTTATTAATAAAAGGAAAAGTGCATCCAAAGGTGAAACAACAAGGCCTGCATGGCAACCTAAGGTACTGAAGAATCCTCTTAGCTTCCATGAAGTACTTGAAGCATGGCAAACACCAAAAGCATATTTATAGTAAAGATGTTAACAATTTTGTATTTGGCAATGAAACAATAAATTCAGCTGCCCAGGTTCCCAGAAAGGTAGCAAGAGTTCCATCCAGCAGATATTTTTTTTTAAAAAGAAAGAAAATACAGCCACCATTAAATAAACTCTGTCAATCACAAAGGAAGACCTATTCTGAAAGAAATTCAAAGTCAGGATTTTGTAGAACACATTACTGATTCTGTAGCAATGTTTTTCTACCAGGTTTATGGTCTGGAAACAGTTATGTTGGCAACTTCTTTCATCTGTAGTCTCAGAAAGCAGAGTTGTAAGATTCAAAGTTGTACACTGCTTCACACTCACATTTGGTGTAACAAGAAGCTCTACTTCAGAAGCACCTAACTGCTGATGTGTAAAGGATTGTATCTGACATTCAAGGAAATCAGCAAAATGTGCTCATGAGAAAGAAAAAAATAGTTTATGGAAAACCCATAACCAAGTCTTGTAATATTTGAATATAAAAAACAGTAGCACTCCAAATTCTCCAGCATCCTATTTCCCCACAAGCAATAGGGTCCAGCTGTACAAATAAACTTGTCAGGTAAAAGAAAGGCATTGTTTAAAAACAACAATGCACCAATTGTTGTTACAAAGATTTCTTCAATATCAAATCCATTTTCTCCCCATTTCAATTATTCTTCAATTCAAAATCAGCTTTCCCCAGGTGTACAGTCAAATACTAGATCAAACAAACAAATCTTTTCTCTCTATTTGTAATGCAACATAAGGCTCACCTCTATCAGAATGTTCAATAGGCATTTTTTTTAACTATGGCGTAAAAAAACAATAGCTACTGGAAACAAAATTGTAATTCAAGAAAAATAAGTGTCTCGGTCACAAAAATTAAGGTTTTTAAAAAGAGATTGGACAAGATTGCAAGAATAAGGTAATCCCAATACCACATGCTTTGACTCTGCACATGTAGAGACACCTGTTAAAATCTTGATGCAAACTCAAACAACTACATTCAAAGCATTGCAAAAATCCTCAAAAGAGGATAGAAAAGGGTTTTCTATTGGAGAATTACTGTATATTGAATTCATTCTCTGTTCTGCCCTTCCTTCTCTTCCTCCTTCTGACTTCAACGAGCAGGCAAGAGGGTAAGACTAAGGCAAATAGGAGAAAGACACATAGACTTCGAACAATGAAGAATAAATGGCAGACAAAGGAGAGAAACATCTCAATTTTCTTTTAATATGCACTCAATTTATACAAAGCACAAATACACATAAGACCCCCATATACCAGAATGAATCATGGCCAGAGCTCTATATAGATAGTCCTCAACTTACATCTATAACTGAGCCCAGACTTATGATCATACATTGTTAGCAGAGGTGGGTTCCTCCCGGTTCGGACCAGTTCACCCGAACCGGTAGCGACCTGCTGGTGATTTCACAATGACATCACGGATCCGGTTCAGTTGGTGCCAGTCCGGTGGCCGCCCCCTCCTTTTTTTTTTTTGAATTTTATTTTTTTTATTTTTTTCTTCTGCGCATGCGCAGAGGCCAAGTTTCTGGCACTGCGCATGGGTTGTCATCTTGTTTTTGGCTTTTTTAAATTATTATTATTATTTATTTTTTTGCACTGCACATGCACATGCGCCCACACGGCGCAGCCATGCGGCGCGGGAGGAAGCGAACCAGCAGCAAGGTAAGTTAGAACCCACCCCTGTTTGTTAGGCAGGTTACTATGTGACCACACCTCATTTTACAGCTGATTTTGTGGCAGTCATTAAGTAAAAGCCCAGACATTGAATATTTTTTATCATTATCTGCAATGGATGTTCTTTTGCCATAACCTGGAAGTAAACACTAGTTTCCAGCAAAGCAAGCAAACAAGCAAACATTGTGAATGGCAGTCACGTGACTATGGGATGCTGCAAATGGCCATAAATGCTGCCTGGGTGCCGAACATCCAAAATGTGATAAAGTGACTGCAGGAAGGGCAGCCATTGGAACTTCAAATCTGGGTCATATGTAGCTTTGGGGAGGTCCATTGTAACTTTAAACAATCACTAAGCGACCAATCGTAAGTCAATTATTGATATTCACCACAGAGTCCTGTACTATTCGTGTATGCCATTCTGTTACATACCAAACTGATTATGCAGCCATGAAAGAAGCTGAGTCTCAAAAGAATGTCTTTTCCTTTTTTTATAAAAGCAACAAATTTCAACTTTCAGATTCTATTTGAGATGAGAAGACAGTAATTTGGCCACATCATTGCGCCATTATACTACGTAGCTTTCCAATCAGTTGGAAAGACCTATAAAATTCTCATCTGAGCAGTGTGCCACTATTGTACATTTTGATGCAAAATGGCATAAATCACTGGTCAGATAAATGATTCTAAGAATTCTGTTATCTAACAATTCATTAAACTCATCAGCATACTTGTGATAATACCTAAATTGAGCTGGGCTGACTTTGAAGTCTTCAGAGTCTAATCAAGAGTTATCGTAACTTGAGCAAAAAACAGTAAAACTGGATTGGGAATTGTCTAAGATTAACACAATCCTTTGAGTGAAACAATCCCAAAGGCCCTTAGGATATCTTTATATTCTATGTCTGAAATTTAAAAAATCATTTGTGGCAGTTTGGATATACTGATTTTAGAGGACTGAATATGCATGGATTTATTTGGTGTTATGGAAATAAGTAATCCAGAAAGGAGCTCACTATTACAAAAGTGACTGGTAATATACTTTCATATTCTAGCTTTCCTTCCTTCTTTTCTATATGCTGGTCAAAGTGTCTCATTCTCTTTTTCCCCTTTATGCATGCATTTTCTTTGTCACGTGCTATGTTCTTATTGCAATTTGTTATAGAATCATTATTCATATTATTACAAAGCAAAATTCAACACCAGATTAACATCAGTTTTATTGATTCCCAGAATTGCCAGTCAGTCCAGCCACTGGGGGTTGCACTCCCAATAGAACAGGATGGAAAGTTTTCTATATCTCATCACCAGTACAGGTGGTAGCAGATATGTTTGAAGATAACGGTGTGCTTGATATAGAATTGCAAAGCTGATGAGAATCAATGGACGTAATTCAGTTTACTATTCTGTCCAGTATAGCAAGGATCTTCAAACTCTTCAGATCATCAAGCTCTTCATGAAGTTGCAGATTGTTCATCGACCCCCAAATATTTATTATATGAAAATAATGTAATAGATATTACTTTACCTAATAGTACTATGAATACTAATACTCAACCCCTTCAATAGTCCCATTCACCCTTGGGGTTTGATAATGATCACTTTGGGGGACCCTGCAGAATTGGATCTGAAACTCTGGCATCCTTCTGACCTTCCAAACTTCCTGAAAAATAGAACCCAAAAGCAAGAAGTTTGCCATTCTACATTCATTAGGTTTTTCCAATTACATAATTGAAATCTCTTCTCCAACATTTCCACCCACTGGTTCTAGCTGGTTTCTGTAGAACAATACAGAATAGGTCTGCTCCATCTTCCTCATGATGCCCCTTAAAACATCTGTAGACTTTTACCTTCTTTTAACAATCTTCTATTCAAGTTAGTGGCCCTCCACATACATCATCTGCACTGTTTCACCATTTGTTCTCTCCTGACTTTTCTCACTCTTATAACCAGGGATCATGGGGCTATAAGAGTGGCCACACAGCTTCATGGAGTTAACCAGATACTGGCAATATCTTTTTCTATCTTGCCCCTATAACATTGCCATAGGCCACTGTCCTGTTTGTGGCTGTTTGTAACATCTTTTACTATCACCTGGCCATTTTAGAGATATTATAAAGTCTGTCCACATTACTGTTATATCAATCTAAAAAATGAGTGATTGGCTGTAAAGAACCTCTGTGAATTGCCAGTGGAGATCCCCCCTTCACTTCCTGCCCAGCCCATGAATAAGATGGGTTTAAGTTGTCCTCAGCTATGCTGGGGTTAATATACTATTTCCCCACATTCCAACCTGCCCAAGAAAAAATTCAAGGTGTTTAAAATCTAGGATTTGTCAACCATTATTTTGGAGGCAAATCAAGTGCCTACAATGGCTTGAAAAATGGAAACAACAGTAGGAGGCCAGGAATTGGAAAAGGGACAGCATGTTTATGCAAGTTTACTTTCCTGCATTTCAAAGATAGGTACAGAGCATTTCAATCCATTTCATTAGATTTGTTTTTCAGAATGGCTTTAGAAGATAATAGGAACATTCTTGTTAACACAATTAAAAGTATTGCAGTATATTTTCAGCACCATAAGTGCAAATTTGCAGGTTTCAGTACTCAGGAATAGGTCTCTTTGAATGTAAAGAGGTTTAATGTCAGAGTCACAAAGAGGAAATTATTTGTATACAGTTGTAATACTATATTATTGTAGTTGTGATAGGTTCCATTGTTACAACTTTTTCTGTACTTGCTTGTTTCTGGAAGATATAAGACTACATTACATGACACAGAAATGACAAATCAGTTAAAGACATATGAATGGTGCTGGAAAAGATCTGAACGTTTGTGTGGACAGAAGTAAGGAAAATGCTCAGATGAATGTTTCATTTCTTGGTTTTATTACCATGCTCTCTTCCTCATTTCAGATATAAAACATGGAGCAAATTGGAAATCAAAGTGATAAAAGAAGAGAATTTTCTTTCCTAGGCTACTCCAACTTCTCTGAGCCTCAAGCTTTGTTTTTTATCCTATTTCTTGCTATATACATCACTACTTTGTTTGGCAATGGACTTATCCTGACCACCACATGGCTGGATGTTGGCCTTCAAACTCCCATGTACTTTTTCATCCGCCATCTGTCATTCCTCGATATTTGCTACATATCTGTTACACTACCCCACTTGCTTAAGAATCTATTAACAGACACAAAGACTATTTCCATTCAGGGTTGCCTGACCCAGCTTTACTTTCTTGTGGCTTTTGTAGGAGTTGAGTGTCTCCTCTTGGCTACTATGGCCTATGACCGATACATCGCCATCTGTCATCCCCTCAACTATGAGGTTGTCATGAATAGTAGAGTGTGTAATAGGATGGCAGTGGCCTCCTGGGGTTGTGGTTTTCTCAATTCAATCTTACACACTGTCATGACAGCCCACCTCCCCTTCTGTGTTTCTCACAGCCTTGAACATATTTTTTGCGATGTCCCCCAGCTCCTCAAGTTGTCTTGTGTGGACACCTTCTCTAATCAAATGACACTGCTGGCAGTGACCATAATCCTTGGCATCAGTCCCTTTCTTTTCATCATGATTTCTTATGCCCACATTGTAATGGCAGTCTTAAAGATCCACTCCACCCAAGGACGTCACAAGGTCTTCTCCACCTGTACCTCACACATCACCGTGGTCACCTTGTTTTATGCCACTTGTGCCTTCAATTATAACAGGCCCAGCAGCAGCCACTCTCTCTTTATGGATACTTTGGCTTCACTGCTCTCCAATGTGATAACCCCAATGCTGAACCCTATTATATACTGTCTGAGAAACAAAGAAATGAAGAAAGCCATGAGAAGGGTATTCAGGTTCAAAGGAGCCTCTTTCATCTAGATTCAGTTATTTGCTGGAATCTAAATTGTGTGTATTTATTCTATTTGTAGCTTGTCTTTCATTCAGAAGTACAAGGCAACTCAAATCAGTTAAAGACATGTGAATGGTGCTGGAAAAGATCTGAACATTTGTGTGGACAGAAGTAAGGAAAATGTCCAGATGAATGTTTCTGTCAGGTTCCGGAAGAATAAAGGATCTTTGAAACACAAACCTGGTCTGTAAAGTGTCCTTTAATCATTCTCCAGCACTCACTGGCAAACATGAATTCTTAGTGAAAATTATTGTCAAAGCTGTGTGTCAAGTGCTCCCCACCACATTTAAGCTTTGCGCGCCACACCCAAGTAATTCCCAGTCCACCAATGAGCGATTCTGGCTTGTCTGTTCATTCGTAGTCACATCAGCCATCCCACAGCTGAGAACCGACTGCCTCCACTGATGATGTCATCTGGCAGTGACGGATGGGTTGGAGTCGTGCCGATCCTCATCCCAGCGTGCTTGTGATTCAGCATGGATGTGACCCGTTGCATCGAACGCCCTGCCAGAATGGCAGCTCCAGGCCGGTGGCTCAGCAGAGCTGATATGCGGCCCCCCTACCATGGAGACAGCACCTGGAACAAATAGAGGAGAATGAGGTGGTGTCCAATCTTCCCCCTACCCCGGTTTGGTTGGATTGCGCCTGTGGAACTGTGACATGAGTCAGGGAGCCTGAATGTCTTCCTTCCCAACCCATGTTGCTTCCGATAGGGGGTACCCTTTCCATAACACTAGAAATTGTATTTTGCCCCGATGCCATCGGGAGTCTAGCAGCTGTTGTATTTTGTAATGAGGTTCTCCATCTATTCTAATTGGAGGGGGTGGCTGTTTACGTGCCTCCCGAAGTGGAGATGTGTACACTGGCCGTATTAGACTGCAATGGAACACCAGGTGGGTTTTCCCTAATAATTTAGGCAGTTTCAATTCTACCATTACAGGGTTTATGATGCAAACAATGGGAAACGGGCCTAGGAATTTCGGTCCTAGTTTCTTACATGGTGTGGTGGACAGATACACCAGCTGTCCGATGTGGAAGGTGGGTTGTATCATCCATTTTCTATCTGCATGCTTCTTATATTGATTCATGGATTGCTGTAACGCCGTGTTCACTAATGACCACACTTGTTGAGTCCTTGATATCCAACTTTGTGGGTCTCCCTGGCTAGGGGCCACCTGCGGACATTCTGGTATAGGAACGAATTCCCGTCCTGACACTATCTGAAACAGTGTGAACCCAGTACTGGAATGCACAGCATTATTATATGCAACTTCTGCATGCGGTAGTAGTTCAGCCCACTCGGTCTGCTGATGGCCAATATAACACCTGAGATATCTTTCAATCGTAACATTGGTTCTCTCAACAGCCCCTTTAGTGGCAGGATGAAATGCTGTACTAAGACTTGAGAGGACCCCACTCTGATCAGAAATTCCCACCAAAACTTGGCAGTGAATTGCACCCCTCGCTCAGATATTATTCTTTGCAGTATACCATGCAATCGATATATATGGAGGATGAACATTTTTGCCAATCGTCGGGCCGAAGGAAGGCCTGGACAGGCTATAAAATGAGCCTGTTTGGAGAATAGGTCCACCACTGTCCAAATCACCATATTGCCATGGCTATTTGGTAGGTCCACAATGAAGTCCATATCAATTTGGTCCCAGGGCCTTACAGGAGATGCTACCGATTGCAACAAGCCAGGGGGCTTTCCTGGTCTATGTTTTGTGGTTGTACACACCGTACAACTCTGCACATACTCCTCGATGTCTTTTGTCATGTGCGGCCACCAGAACTGCCTTTTGGTTAGATGTAATGTTTTTACAAACCCAAAGTGGCCGGCTGACCGTACATCATGGCAGTGTTTCAACTCTGCAGCTCGTACTTCCTTTGGTATGTACAATTTCGCCCCTTTCCAAGCCAAACCATCTCTGTGGGTTAAAAGGCTTTGGTTGTCCTGATACCACTCATCTGTAGAGAGTGCATTCTGTATGGTTTGGGGTATATAAGACACGCCCTGTGTTCGAGCTATGGTTTGCGCTCGTTGACTCAGCTCTCCCTGCACTATTGGCGCCTGTATTACTGGTTGTACCACAAGCTCTCATTTACTATTGAATTGTGGCTTCCTAGATAGGGAATCTGCTAGGAAGTTCTTGCCACCTGGTATATATTTCAATACGAAATTAAAACATTTGAAATACATGGCCCATCTGACCTGCTTTGGGGACAAGCGTCTCAGAGTTTGGAGTGCAGCTAGGTTTTTATGGTCTGTCCAGACCTCAAAGGAGAGGCCACCCCCTTCTAACAAGTGTCGCCACGTCATGAGAGCCCATCTAACTGCGAAGGCTTCCTTTTCCCACACCACCCAATTACGTTCTGTCTCAGTCAACTTTTGCGAGGTGAAAGCGCAGGGTTGTAACACGCTGTCCTGATTGTGTTGTAGTAATACAGCAGTCACTGCCACATCACTAGCGTCAGCCTGTACCACAAATGGTTTGGATTAATCTGGGTGTTTTAATATCGGTTCCTTGGAAAACAAGGCTTTTAGGTTTTCGAAAGCCTTTTGGCATGCTCCCGTCCACTGCAGTGGACAATTTGGTCGTGGTTTTGTTTTCAAGGGTTTTGTTTTCAGTAAATCAGTTAATGGCAACACCACCCTAGCAAATGAGGGGATGAAGTGCCTATAAAAATTCACAAACCCTAGGAAACTCTGGAGTTGTTTTCTTGTTTTGGGAGCTTGCCAATCCATTACAGCTTTCACCTTATTGGGATCCATTTCCAATCCATCGGGGGAAATTCAAAAGCCCAGATAATCCAACCTATTTTTGTGAAATTCACATTTCGATAATTTTATGTACAGTTTTGCTGACAACAATTTTCTTAATACCTGACGTACCAGCTCAATGTGTTCTTCCATTGTTCGGGTATATATTAATATATCGTTCAGGTAAATGAGTACCCCCTTGTATAGATGTTCCTGCAATACTTAGTTTATGAATTGCATAAATACGGCAAGGGCACTCTGTAACCCGAACAGCATGACACGGAATTGATAGCTACCTAAAGGGCAATTGACTGCCATTTTCCACTCATCACCCGCTTTTACTCTCACTCTGTAATATGCCCCGTAGATCTAGTTTTGTAAACACTCGACCCTCCGATAGGTGTGCAAACATATCTGCCATCAGCGGAAGGGGGTATAGAGGCTTGGCACAAACAGCGTTAATACCCCTAAAGTCAACACATAGTCCTAGACCCCCCCATCTTTCTTCTCCTAAAATAATACTGGTGCCGCCACCCGAGACTGAGCGAGTTCTATAAAACCTCGTTTGAGGTTTTTGTCTATATAGTCCTGCATCTCAGCCAATTCCTGAGGAGTCATCGCGTACATTCGGGGTTTTGGTAGGACTGCTCTGGGAAGGATCTCTATGCCACAGACAGTTTTTCAATGGGGAGGCAATTTATTCGACTCCTTCACTAAATATGTCATGTAGGTCAGCATATACTGAAGGGTATTGTAACTGGGCTGTGGTCTTCATTAGGTCCTGTGATGACTTTTCATGGGGGGGGTATGGGGCCTAATCTGATACGGATGTTCCGACAGCCCCCTTCCCACCAGATAACAGGGCCCCATTTGTCTAACCATGATAGACCCAATACAATTTCCTCGGTGATACCCGGTACTACCACAAAGCATATGTTGTGACCCAGCACGGCAAGCCCCCAGGAAATGACACACACACACTGTTTGCAAAAACAAATAAGACTTTACCACTAATAATGCAGCTTAGTAGTAAGTTTGTTACAGGTTTTTCAACATAGTTCTTGTTGAAAATCAAAGAACACTTTGGCCAGGTTTCAAAAGACAAAAATGCAAACAGGTCATTAAGTCCCGAATTATCTTCACTTACTGGAGTTGGCCAAGAGCCCAGACTGGAGTTATTCCAACTGAGATAACCAAAGTTCCGACATCAGCCAGGAAAATAATTGCGTTGTCTCCAGCAATCGGTTTCAGCTTTGATGAAACCTTAAATAGTCTTAGGGCATGGCCCATCTGCCTGCAGGTTTACATGTGAGGAGACCTCCTCCTACAGAGCCACTCTTGCCGGCTAGCTGCCCTGCGTGCCCTAGCATCAATCAGAGGCTCCTCCTCTCCACTTGAGTCACTCAACTCCTGCTGGGGAGGTGCAGAAGGCCCTGGTTGATTATCGTCCTCTGGCCCTGTGTCCTCCTCGGTCTCGGACTCAGGTGCCGGAGATACAGAATGATATTGCCACCCCATGGTCGGTTCTTGGTCTTCTGGATCCATGAGCAGCTGCGCGGGACTCCGGCAAGCCACAACACTATCCCTCCCCGCAGGGCCCTTCCCCGGGTCTGTCGGTCAGGATGCAGTCTCGAGGGAAACTGCTCATGGAAAGCACGAACCAAGTCTGGAGCGTGCACACCGGTTGTGTCCTCCCAGGTGAAATCCTCAGGGCCATACCCTTTCCATTCGATGAGGTACTGGCACTGGCCCTTCATCCATCGGGAGTCCCGGATACTGGCGACCTTGTACTGGGGTGATTCATCAGGAGCACTGGACACGGGCGGGGGACAATCAAGAGGATGGAGCAGACAGGCAGGATGGTCAGGAACAAGAAGGGATCGGTGGAACACAGGATGCACACAGAGGGATCGAGGCAAGGTCAAGCGGTAGGCAACTGGGTTGATGACGGCTTTGATGGGAAAGGGGCCTAGGAAGCGGTGATCAAGCTTACGGACCAGACGGTCAGAGGGGAGATGCCTGGTGGAAAGCCATACTCGATCCCCTACAGCCAACGGCAGTGTTGCTTGGCGAGAGCGGTCTTCGACCCGTTTGTAGTCTTCTTTTGCCTTGTCCAGGGATCGTTTGATGAGGTGCTGCACGGCCTGGAGCTCGGACAGGAACTCCTCCACTGCCGGAACTGGGGAATCCAGGGGAGTGAGTGGAAAGAGGCGGGGGTGGAAGCCCAAATTGGCAAGGAATGGAGTGGTCTGGGTGGAGGTATGCTGGGAGTTATTGAAGGCAAATTCGGTCACGGCAAGGTACTCAGCCCAATTGTTCTGCTGCTGGTTGACGAAGCAGCGCAGGTACTGCTCTAGAATACCGATCACCTTCTCGGTACCGCCATCTGTTCCCGGGTGATGCGCAGAGGATAAGCAGACCTGGACCTGTAGAGCCGACATCAGGCCGTTCCAGAATCGTGCCGTGAATTGGGCCCCTCGATCCAAGACCACCCTGTCCGGCAAACCATGTAACCGGAACACATGCTGAATGAACATGCGGGCGGTGGCGCGCGCTGTTGGTAATCCCCGACAGGGGATGAAATGCGCCATGTTGGTAAGCATGTCCACCACCACGAACACGGTCGTGAAACCGGCAGACGGGGGCAAGTCCATCAGGAAGTCCATAGAAACAGTGCCCCAGGGTCTCTCCGGCATGGGCAGAGGCTGCAGCAAACCAGGAGGCGCTCCCGTGACATACTTGGCTTGGCGACACCGGACACAGGAGGTCACGTAGGCATGGACGTCATGCCCGAGTCTCGGCCACCAGAAAGTGCGGGACACCAGGTGCAAGGTCTTGAACAGGCCGAAATGTCCTGCCGCAGGGTTGTCGTGGCACTGGTTAAGGATCAACCCTCGGAGTGGCCCGGCGGGTACGTAGAGCATATCCCGGAAACGAAGCAGGTCGTCCGAAAAAGTCCATGGAGACTCGGGTCCTATCTCCTGCTTCCGTTGCGCCACGTAGTCGTCCTGCCGCTGCGCCTCCCAAATCTGTACTCGGAGGTCCACTGGAGTCTGGACAGCCACGAAGGACTCGACCGGCAGAATTGTCCGAGGCGGCAGTGGGTTCTGAGTGTGGGCGTACTCGGGTTTGCGGGAAAGGGTGTCTGCCTGTTGGTTACGCCCACTGGGGATATATGTGATCCGGAAATTGAACCGGGCGAAGAAAAAGGACCATCGAATCTGCCTTTGATTCAATTTCCAGGTGGTCTGGAGGAACTCGAGATTTTTGTGGTCCTTTCATACTTCAACTTGATGCCGGGCTCCCTCAAGGTGGTGCCTCCAGTTCTCGAAGGCGGTCTTGATGGCCAGCAACTCTTTTTCCCAGATCATGTAATTGCGCTCTGACTGGTTAAGTTTACGAGAGTAGTAAGCGCATGGGAACAGAGGACCGCCATCCTGTCGAGTCTGGAGCAGTACGGCACCGATGGCGATATCCAAAGCGTCGGCCTCCACCACGAACGGACGGTGAGGGTCTGGGTGTTTTAGGATTGGTTCCTTCATGAAGGCATCTGTCAAGTTCTTGAATGCCTGCTGTTCAAGATCGCCCCACCAAAAGGGGACGTGTTTCTGCAACAT
>QLTV01004284.1:372610-385318 GCA_003457575.1 Thermophis baileyi | reverse complement strand
TAACAGACTTGGAAGGGACATTGTAGGTCATCTAGTCCAACCCCCCACCCAAGCAGGAGACCCTATCCCATTTCTGACAGATGGCAGCCCAATCTCTTCTTGAAAGCCTCCAGTGATGAAGCTCCCACAACTTGTGAAGGCAAGCTGTTCCATTGGTTGATTGTTCTCACTATCAGAAAATTTCTCCTTATTTCTAGGTTGAATCTCTCCTTGATCAGTTTCCATCCATTATTCCTTGTCTGGCCTTTGATTGGTAACTGGAGGATCCTAGCATACATCTATGATCAGTCTTAGTGGGATCTGGATGGGAGACAACAGACTCCAGCTGAACCCTGGTAAGATTGAGTGGCTTTCGGTGCATGGAGCTTCAGGTTCCAAGAGCTCCACACAATCTCCAGAATCTATAGCAGACATGGAAACTAGAGATGGGAAATCAGCCTCTCCCTGTTTGTTGCAGATGTGTTGGACTATTACTTCTAAAATTCCCAACCTGACTAAAGGACATGCAACCATAAAGCTTATTGAATAACTTTGATCTAGTCACTGTCTCATAGAGCTTTCCCCACTGTTGAGGCAAAGTGTTCTACACCCATTCATGAGTCAGAGTACTGTATGGTCAGCATAATGTTTACTGTCCACATTGCTTCCATTGCCTGTTTGTCAGTGCAATCTGTCTCCCTTCCACATCAATAGGTGTGATGAAGCCTTACAGATTTAATACATCTTGATGCTCACCTTGGACATGAGCAAATAGGTTGGGAAGAGTGATAAATACAATTTGAAAATAATACAACTAAGGCCATCCTAAGGCTATCTCACTCATAAGCTGGGACTGAAATGAAGTCAAAGATCAAAGCAAAAAAGTGGATCTCTGGCCTGGGACATGTTGGGCTGGAATTGGGGCAGTGGGGCAAATATGCATTAGGATTCTTGTAAAAAGCAATGAACTTGGGAGCAGGCTGAGTAAGAATAAATAACTAATGAATGTTCAACAATTGTGTTAAAGGTAAAGGTTCTCCTGTCCAGTTGGGTCTGACTCTAGGGAGTGGTGCTTATCTCCGTTTCCTAGTAGAGGGAGCTTATATTGTCCAAAGATGCTTCCATGGCCATGTGACCAGCCTGACTATATGCCAAGGCAAACAGAATGGTGTTACCTTCCCACTGAAATGGTACCTATTTATCTACTTGCATTTGCATGCTTTTAACCTGCTAGGTTGGCAGGAGATGGAGCAAAAATGGGAGCTCACCCTGTCATGTGATGCTTGGATCTTGAACTGTCAACCTTCTGGTTGATAAGCCCAGCATTTTAACCATTAGACCACTGTGCCCCCAACAATTGTGTTATCTGCATGAAATGCCGTTCCTATGGGATAAAGTCAATTTAACACAATTGATCTTTCCCCCAATTGAATTTTATTGCATTTTAATGCAATCAAATTTTTATTCTATACATGTTTTTATTTTATACATGTTTTAAGTTTTAGTTCTGAGCAGCTGCTCTTACTTATTATATCTTACTTGCATGCATAACAGGAGGGTAGAAAGAGAGGAAGGGAGAGAGATTTGACTTAGATAGTCAAACAGTTCAACAACTAATTGTTCTAAATTTCAGTACTTTGAACCTTCAAGAGAAAGTAATCTAAAATTAAAGGGGTTTTCTAGGAAAGCATTAGAAAACTAAGCTTAGTTCAAATTCCAAAAAGATGAAAACACCTTCTATTTCTGGAAATGTCCTAAGGACAGGATTGCCACTCACTAAACAACAGACTTCCAAGAGACCCTGAAAAAGATATTGTGAATTTAACTGAATCAATAAATTACAGTGGTATATCTTTAATGCAACCTTAAAGGTTGCTTTAGTGAAAAGTAGAGAGGAACTCTCTTGCACTCACTCCAAGCTCAGATTTCTTTTGAAGTATTTCTGAAGCATCTTTGAAACCCTGCTGTCTTCTTCAGTCTGTCACACAAGCATCAGAAGCCATAGCAATAGCACACAAAAACTTCCACAATCTGTAAAAAGCCTGGACAGAGATAAGGGGCCTGCTTCATTTTCAATAGCAGTTGGTTAGGTAATAAAAACAAACATGAAAAAGGTGGAAACTATTCTGTTGCAGAATTTGAGATTGAAGACTTGAGAATGTGGAGTTGGAAATGGAGACTATGAGAATACAGATAAGGAGCAGACTATACAGCAGTATAAGGTAATTTGGACTTAAGTTGTATTCTGTAAAGGATTTCTATACCAAAGTAAATTTCTTTTGGTGGAAATGCCATGTTTACCTCAATAAAAGGTCCTTTGAGTTGAGTTCAATTCCTGGTGGCTTTGCGGCTGTATCTACAGTAGTTAGTTCTTTTGGCAATAATACAGAAGCGATTTTCCATTGTTGCCTTTAATGTTTGACATCTAGATTATCCTTTAACCCTGAGATTTCCTGGTGATCCCCTTTCCAAGTATTAACCAGTTTCAACCCTGTTTAGTTGCTGAGCTCAGTCAAGGCCATCGAACTGCTGCTCCCTAACTGGGTTTGCCTCAAGGCCACATTCTAAATGACTTCCCTCCTGGAATTGTTTTCTGACAGCTGAAAGTGATGAAGAAAGGTTGTTGACAGCAAAAGAGCAACTCATTGTGACCAATAAAGAAAGTCAGAGCTTGTTGGAGTAATACAATTCAGGTGACTTGATTATTTTATGAGAGCAATGTTGCTAAGAGTTTATTTAGTTTGCAAAGCAATTCCACAGTTTAGTACTATTGGGAAAGAAAAGAGTTTAAGCGAGGGACAGTAAATCATATAAATGTTAAAGTAGGTGTGCACTAGAGTTCAAATCCCTGCTTATCAAGTTTATTGTTTGATACTGGGTAAATTACGTTTATCCCAAGTCATTCCTTATAACATGATCTAAAGTCTGGCAAAGTATTATTACGGTTTTCAAGATGAAGAATTTGAAAGGTTCTCAGAAGACCTGCCCCCCCCACCTCATTTCCCTTTTCAAGAACTGTTAGTTTCTGATATATACCTGACATGGATATACTGTAGCTGTTCCATTGCAACTATGATCACAGCTATAATCTACTGTTTGCTCATCTCTGTCTATATGATGACCGTCCCCTGTACAATAGTTTCAGAAATAGAAAAAGTAGGAATTAAATTATTTAATAAAAGATTAAAATATCGATTTGCCAAATTGATTTCATTATCAAATATCCTGTTCACATAATTGCTGTTGGAACTATGAATAAGATTCTCTCAGGATAATAAAATTATATTTATATGTCTATTATTTCCATTGAACTCTGAACAGAAAGAATAGATTTGCACTGTCAAAATCTTAGAGAAATTGACTTAAATGCCTGATAGTTCACAAACCAGAATTAAATCTACATCTCTTAATGTATAGCACAAACTCCAACATGGTATCTCCTTTTAGGAGGTCTGGGAGAATTTCTCCCATCACTTCTGGAAAGCATCAGAGTATCTCATATAGGCTTAAGCTGCCTATATGAGATACTTCTAACTAGGAATGCTCCAGAGTTTTATTCAGTTTGAACTTCAGATTGAACTTGAATCAGATTTCATCTGATTTATACCTCAGATGAATGAGCAGAAAAGCATGAAAGCACACTACAGTTGTGCTTTGAGTATCATGTTTCTCTGGTTGTTGCAATATAGTTCTCACTTTTAAAAAAATCTAAAATATTTGTGGAAGTGGCTGTTTTGATCGTGTTTGTCAAGGTGAAGATTACAATATCCCTTTTGTTTCCTCCTCGAGGTGGGATACAAAAAGTGTGATGAGGGTCCTCCCATATGACTCTGTGGTTTCTTCCCCAAACCCAAAAAACTTTAACCTTAGACTGTCTACTGTCGACCTCACCCCATTCCTAAGAGGTCTGTAAGGCGCGTGCATAAGCGCACCAGCGTGCCTACCGTCCCTGTCCTACTGTCCTATTGTCCTCATCTATCTGTATTCACTTTGATTATGTTTATGTTTATACCTATACCTGCTATCTTGTACATGTTTGACAAACAAATAAATAAAATAAAATAAATAAATAAAATATTTTTATTTAGAGGCCATTCAATTAGAGGCTTATGGGGTCGATTAAGCTGAGAAAAAGTGGCCCAATTCATCCAGTGAGCATCAAGATCAAATGGTAATTTGAATCCAGGTCTCTCTTGTCCAAGATTGGTTGTTAGATTACATTGATATTAAAATATATTTAAAATAATAATATACAAAGGGGTATTTTGACAGGATTTGAGTTTAGAAATGAGTGCTTTTGGGGGGGAAATGTGAGACATGTGCATGAACATGTATTGATGTGAATTTTAACAATATATTGATGTTTTGAGCCTCCTTTGAGATAACTTCTCCCACATTGGACCCAAAGTAGGATGTGGAATGGTACTGGAGGAAAAGAGTTAACTTTCCCAAATACTTTCTTGAGAATAAGCTTCACTCCAAAGAAAATGTTTCTTGTGGCAAGAGAAAGTGGCAACATTTTATTATTTCCAAAAAATTCCCCAGCTAGTGGATTAAACAGATGTCTCAAGAATATACAAATACATTAAGAAGAATTAATATTCTGGCCATATATCTTTCTTTCTTGAGCAAAATCAAAACATAAATGGCTGCAATCAGAGATCTTGCCACTTCTAAAGCTGTTCAGGTAACACTGCTATGCTCCTCTTTGAACCTTCTTTCAGAGTTTTCTTTTCTTTTCTAAAATGGAGCAGTAGATCTCCTCAGTCATGGGTATGTAGTTCTTCTCTGAGTCATCCAGGAAGAAGAGGGGATCACTGATGGTGGCAGGCTTGAATCCATCCCTCACCAGCTGACCTTTGCACTGCTTGAAAGTTCCTGTGATCTCCAGCTTTTCCTGCCGGAAGTATAAGGCAGCAGTGAAAACAGAGACAGGAATTTGTCCTTCACTATTACCCTGTCTCATTTACAAAGCTAGTGAATGGTGCTTCCCTTACTCTCCTAGTGTGAGACAAATTAAAGAAACTGTTTGATGGATTCCCACCAAGTCAGTGGTGAAATCCAAATTTTTTACTACCGGTTCTGTGGGCGTGGTGTGGTGGGCGTGGCGTGGCTTGGTGGGCGTGGCTTGGTGGGCGTGGCAGGGGAAGGATACTGCAAAATCCCCATTCCCTCCCCACTCTGGGGCCAGCCAGAGGTGGTATTTGCCGGTTCTCCAAACTATTCAAAATTTCCGCTACCGGTTCTCAAGAACCTGTCAGAACCTGCTGGATTTCACCCCTGCACCAAGTGTTATTTCCCCATGAGAAAATCCATCACACCACTTTCTTAATGTGTAGTGAGGCATGAATGAGCAAGTGTTGGGGATCTTAAGAACAGCTGGTTTTACCACCTATCCGATTGCACAACTAACAGGTCACAGATATAGAGGTCAGATTGTCTTTAAAAATTACTTAGTACAGTAAACCCACAACTCAAACAGCATGGCTGATAGGACATAAGCATACTATCCCCTGAGATACTAATCAAAATGCCTTAGGACTAGGCAAATAACTTTTCCATAACTAGAAAAACAGTAAAGAATGAAGCACACAAAGTCCTTCTCAGCAAGAACTGTGCAAAACCTGTAATGTACAGGTAGTCCTCAATTTACAACAGTTCATTTAGTGACCATTCAAAGTTATAATGCCACTGAAAAAAGGTACTTATGACCATTTTCACACATACAACCGGTGCAGCATCCCCATGGTCACATGATCAAAATTCAGACACTTGGCAACTGGTTCATATTTATGACAATTGCAGTGTCCCAGGGTCATGAGATCCCCTTTTGTGACCTTCTGACAAGCAAAGTCAATGGGGAAACCAGATTCACTTAACAACCGGGTTACTAACTTAACAGCTGCAGTGATTCACTTAACAACTGTGATAAGAAATATCATAAAATGGGGCAAAACTCACTTAACAAATGTCTCACTTAACAACAGAAATTTTGGGCTCAGTTGTGGTGGTAAATCGAGGACAACCTGTATTGGTTAGTGACAGACTGAGCAATGCAGTTGGCTCTCTTCTCTGTTTGAATGGAAATTGGGCAGCACAGAAAAAGAGTGCTAGACTTATTTTCAAATGTGGCATTAATGATCTTTGAAAAAACAGCAGTGTGTCTGTACTCTGTACTATCTTACAGCCAATGCCAGAAGGGCCATGGAGGGGAATG
This sequence comes from Thermophis baileyi, assembly GCA_003457575.1. NCBI lineage: Eukaryota > Metazoa > Chordata > Lepidosauria > Squamata > Dipsadidae > Thermophis > Thermophis baileyi. The sequence goes on along the minus strand of QLTV01004284.1, from coordinate 379,122 downwards.
CTTAGAAGGGTGGCCCATAGAAGCTGGGAGATCTCAGCCTCTGTGTGTCATCAACCATTTTGTCAATAAAGCACTAGATCGTATATGTCAGAGTAACTAGGGCATTTTCATACTGGATTGCAGAAAGGGGATGAATCTCATGTTTTCTTGCCTCATTCAAGCTAGAGCAGGCCAAGGCAGGTAACCTGAGCACAGAGAAATGCTTATCTTTGACTATACCAGGAATGCAAAATATGCAACTTCGTTTCTCCCAGTCTTCCTACTCTTCATCCAGTGTTTTCTGCTTCCTGTTTGCTTTTACTGTGTTTACCCGGGTTTCCTCCTGCCTTCTTCAGTCCTCATTATGGGCTACTGCCTTCCTTAATCTTCTCTATCCCCTCCCCTGTATCTCCTCTGGCATCCCTTTGTGATATCTTCACCTGTCCCCCTCCATCTCCTCCACTCCCCACAAGCATCATCACATTGTCTTTTTCAACCTTTGCACAAGGCTTTCCCCATTTTCAGCATTGCCTTGCTGAAATTCATTTCAGGTGAATTTATATACACTTTTTATTTTCATTACTCCAATTTTTGTCCCTATGTTTTTTTAAAATAGCAGTAGCAGTAGCACTTAGACTTATATTCCACTTTACAGTGCTTTACAGCCCTCTCTTAGCGGTTTACAGAGTCAGCATATTGCCCCCAACAATTTGGGTCCTCATTTTACCCACCTTGGAAGGATGGAAGGCCGAGTCAACCTTGAGCCTGGTGAGATTTGAACTGCCAAATAGCAGGCAGCCGGCAGTCAGCAGAAGTAGCCTGCAGTACTGCACTCTAACCACTGTGCCACCGCGGCTCATAAATAATCAATGTACTTCTACTTTTTAATAAAATGAAAGCATTTTTAAAGCAAAGAAACTCATTTTTAAAGCAAATTCAGTTGATAACTTTCATTACTAGCAATCCTTACTATAATTTATTCCAGTTATTGTTGTTGTTCTTTTTAATAAAATCAAACCTACATTTACTTCCTTTCCACTAATATTATGATTGGCATCAGCACTTCTACTTCTATTATACTTTAAAATGCTGAGGTATGTGGTTTTGAGTCATTTTTTCTAATGGTAAGCAAGAGCATAAATCAATCCAGTTTCTCACCTGGATACGAATGAAGCGGGGTATGGCATAGCTAGGCAGATAATCCTTGGTATGTATGAACAGTTTCTTTCCATCAAAGGGGCACCCATCCTTCAGCCGTATGGCTGCCATCCCAATCTTTCCTTCATGCCCTGGGACAAACCAGAATGGGATAATTGACAATAAGGCTACATGTTGCATACAAAAAAATAATAGAACTGTTGGTTGCTGCTGCTAAGCAAAGCAACTTTCACTCATTATGAAACCTCACCAAAATGGCCTGGTGACCCACATTCTATCTTCTGTCCCCATGAAGCTGACAATATCTCATGTTCAGATCATGACTGATGCTATGATTTAGCCTTATCCTGCTACTTCCCATATCACAAAATATCCATTTTTGTTATGTAACTAAAGAGTGCTGCAGGTCTACTTGCAGTGCAAGGTAAATCTTCAAGATGGCACTAACTGAAAGAAAATATGGGACTGCTTCTCATTTCTATCTAACTTAGATTTTTCTACCCCTGGGCTTGTATCAATCAATTTACAGATGTGAAATAGCTGATAGACTACAGGTAATGAATAATCTAACCAACTTGTCAGTGCTAACCTTTCAGTATAATGATTGATTATGTAACATGCTTAAACTGTGAAAGACGTATTGGCTTCATTTGCATTGTGACAAAGCTTGGTTAATTTTTTTATGGCTCATTCTAGTGTGCAAAGAAACCCATTTGGGTGAAGCCGTGGAGGCTCTATCTTGGTGCCTGGAGGATGTAAGGGTCTGATTGGGGAGGAAGAGGCACAGGTTCAACTCTGTGTGATTTTCATTTCAAACACCTGCAAGTCAGGCTGATTTATTATCTTTAATTCTTGATGGGGTGGCATCCCTAATTTGAAGAGTACTCCCTACATTTGACTTCTGTTCAATGAGCAGGGAGCAACCATCACCAGAAGGGCTTTGCACACATCTCTCTTTAGTGCCAATTACACCTTTCTTGGATTGGAAGATACTTCTCACAGTATGTATAGCTTAGTTAGCTTGTGTTTGGACTATTGTAATACTGCTCTGCATGTGGCTACTCTTGGAAGGCCACATGGAAGCTATGATTGGTCCAAATGACACTCCTTGGCTCATAGGACCTGGAGGATGCCCCTCTTGCTCTCAGATCTGGTGCAGTGAGTAAATGTAGTGTGAGAGAAGGGGCCTCTCAAATAACCTGGTCCCATTTCATCTAGTGCTTTATAAGTTATTAGCACACCTTGAATTGAACCCAGAAGCAAATGGGCAACCAATGTAGCTTGCAGATCAGAGGTATAACATGCACTGATCATGGAGTGCACATAACTTCCCATGCAGCTACATTTTTCACCAGCTGAACTTTTGAGATGCTTTTCAAGGACAGCCCCATGTAAATCATGTTACAATAATTCAAAACAAAGATGATCTTCCGAAGCTTCTGCATGACCACCTTCTCAACAACCTTCCCTAAAAAAGGAAGATTGGAGATTGGACAAAAATTGTCCAGTACAATTCAATCCAATCTAATGATGCCTTTTTGAGGAAGGGTTGAACCATCACCTCTTTAAAGGAAGGAGAGACAACCCTTTATCTCAAGAAAAAAAAAATTACATCTAACACTCCACTATACATCCCATTGTGATGGGCATGGATAGACATGAATCTAATATATGGTTGAGCTCACAGTCATGAGGAACCTGTCAATTCCTGAGGTACAACAGGATCAAACTGCCCACACACTACTGGGCAAGACTTTACCCTAAGAACCTATGTAGTATTTGCTTCAAGACTGGAAAGCAGCTTTCAGCTATTTTGTCTGACAAATTCCAGCATATTCCTCTTAATGATCTTGCAGGAATACCTCTGACCCCAATCTACCTAAAAGGGCTCAGGTCACCCTAAACAAGGCCGCCAAATAGTTGTCAGACAATGCAATAAGAGCAAATTATTGCAAATATTAATATGTTCCAGATTCTAACGCCTTGGCCACTTCTTGTTTGGATTGCAATACTGCAGTCTGTTCTATATCAAGTTCTGAAGACCATTGTATTGTGCTGGGTGCTTCAAGGTTGCTTATGTTATACCCCTGCAATACTAGCTCCACTAGCTTCCAGTTTCCTTCAGGGTATAATTGTACTGGTACCACCTTTAAAGCCCTACTTGTCACAGGACCTGTTTATTGAAGGATTGCCTCTCCCTGAGACTTCCTTGGAGGCACACTCCAGGTTCCTTCCTTTAAACATTGTCACCTTATGGGTCCTTAGAAGTGTCCCTTTTCTGTTGCACTTCCTGCCCTATGGAACACCTGGAAGTCCAACAGGCTCCCACCCTGTGGCTGAGGAGGCATACAAGTTGACAAATAAATTAATAGGGTTAGGATTAAGGTGAATTTATGATTAAGGATATTGCACAAACCCGCTAAATGGGTAAATCCAGTAACCAGATTAAGAATCTTCTGCAAATAAGATTTCTAAATGTGCATTGGAAAGGGTGTGTAGAAGAATGTATAGGTGTTTCAAACTCACCTGGCACTGGTACTCCATATACGTTGACTTCCTCAATGATATCCAAAACTGCCAATGTCATCTCAACCTCAGTGGTGGCCACGTTCTCTCCTTTCCAACTGCCAAAACAGGAGGGATTTATTTTTTTTACAGGTTGGTAGAATGTATTAATAATGTATTATTTAGCATTTGAATATTCCTGTAGATGGCTTCCCTCACAAGATTTCTTTCTGGGTTTATGATCGGGGGAAAATATTACTTAACTCACTGAGGTAAACTCAAGGGGATGAGCCTGCTAGCAAGCATAAGGAGAATTCCTAACAAAAGAGGAACTTATTTACTATGGTCACTCAGCCATAGTAAATAATGTTTGTGTGAATAAATGTCCATGGCTGACAGAAGGTTAAAAGAAAATGACAGTGATAATTACTTTGTTAACCATGTTCATGGAACAAACCATTGATTATTTATAATATAAGCATGGATTAGGTCAACATCACATAAAATGTAACAAAATATGTTATCCATTAGAAAAGAATATATGCAGCTCAGAGTTGAAATGTTAGGTTTTAGTGCTCTCTGAGCTTGCTTGTTTCCTTGCAGTCAATTATTATCAGACTTGGGACCATCATCAGTGCCCTGTATGGGTTGGTGCCATAGATAGGGGGTTGTAGGTTTATCAGTCAGTTGTTCTTTGGCATTCACTATGATTTATAGAGTATTTTTCAAGCCTAGCAACTTTATGATGTATGCTGGTTGGGGAATTCTGGGAGTTGGTTCACACACTGTAAATACAGTAGTATAGCGTATTGTAGGAGAGCAATAATTTGGTTCTTTAGAGTTCTTAGGGATGATTTTGTTTCTGCTTTGAGATTATTCAAAGCAGATATATGATTCATATTGGATATTTCATGAATCAAATTCACTGAATCAAAATCCTAGATTAGTTATCTAAGGATTATCCAGCATCTTTGAACTCTTCCTCCTCCTCCTCCTCCCCCCTCCCCCTCATCCTCCTTCTCCATTTTCCCACAGGTGCAGGATCCACATTTTTGAGGGGATCAACCAAGTATCGATCAACCAACTCTCTCAATGGGTTGAGAGAGAGTGATTGACCCAGAGTCACCCAGCCAGCTTTTATGACTAAGGCAGGACTAGAAGCTCATAGACTTCTGGCTTCTAACTTGGTGCCTTAACCATTAGACCAAACTGGTTCTCTATCTTTGAACAGTAGTTTCCTCAATCAAATGAATTTCAAATTTTTAACTGCAATAAAAAGTCATAAAGTAACAGTGAACACAAATGAATCATGTCCCATTCAGTATCTTACTTCATATAGGCAAAACTACAGATCCAATTTACCAACTGAATGAATAGTGAGACTCACCGGAAAGTATCTCCCACCCGATCATGGAAATAGATAAAACCTTCATGGTCTTCCCTCAAAAGATCTCCAGTATTAAAATAACTGTCTCCTTTCTTCAGGACATTACGGAGAATTTTCTTCTCTGTGTTTCCATAATCTCCTGCATAGCCTTCAAATGGGACTATCTTACTTATCTTTACCACCATTAAACCTGTCTGTCCTAGAACATGAAAAGGGAATCAAGTGGAATCAATAAATGATTGTCTCACAACAAAGAACCAATAGCACCTCTAAATAAGGATTATCTGATCTTCCAATCATCAGCTGCTATAGGCCCTAATAACTTCCCAGAAGACAAAGGGAGATATAATCCCCAGCCTTTTCTCACTTGCACTTTCCTCATTTCAGCATAAGTATGTGCTAGCAACCTTTTTGCACTGTGTCCTCATGACATCATCATCATCCAATGTGTCCAAAGTGAGTGTGACTATCAGCTGATATGAATGGATTTTTGATATATAGTCTGTCTAGAATAGATAGACTATCCTCTCCTCAGAGAATCCATATCATAGGAGAGTGATTGGTCGATGTCTACATGCTGGCTGGTGATGTTTGGTGGGAGGACAGGGAAACAATACTAGGAGAATAATGTACCAATTCCTGCTTTTAACATGCTTGTACATAGTGCAAGTAAAGATGGCAATATTTGCTAGCATTATATCTGTAACACAATAAAGGTTGCAAATTTTATCAAGTTTTAGCTTCCTGTGGTCTTAAAACTGAGGGATAAGACTTTAAGTTGACCATGAAAAATAGCCGTCATTCATGTTTTTTCAGGACATCCATCCCTCAACCAGACAAAGCAAAAATGCTGAGCATGCAGAGATGTAATAGGACACTTACATTGATTATATCAGTTACATCAATTATATGGTTATATTAATTAAATGAATTGACATTTATTTCAGGGAGGTAAAGGAGATTATACACCCATCCCATCCCTACCCCCCATCCTCCACATATATACACATACACATGCATATGCCCATATTGTACATATACATATAATGTATATGTATATATACATATAAATTATATATACATATATATACATTATATTTTTACATAAATAAAGGGAGACTAGTATAGATCTATTTCAAGCTATTTAGCTCTCATCAGCTAGCCACACCCTTCTGGGATTAGAACCCGGGCCCCTTGCCTAATAAGGCAAGCGATTAAACCTCTGAGCCACAGGATTCTTCTCCCTATCTGCATGTTCCAGGGACAAGGATATATATATGTTTTTTTCTCTGTTAAATCACCTGGTATACCCAAATATGGGAGAAAGCATACTGCTTCCTTTTTGCCTTTCGGCCCCTCCAGGGGCCATCCAGACAGTTAATTATAAACGACAGTCCGTTTCTATATGTTATTTTTTTTTACATAAATAAAGGGAGACTAGTATAGATCTATTTCAAGCTATTTAGCTCTCATCAGCTAGCCA
>QLTV01004284.1:347552-371581 GCA_003457575.1 Thermophis baileyi | reverse complement strand
TATATATAAAATGAATTGTCCTAAAATGACATCTGTCATTTCTTCTTTTATATATATGTGTGTGTGTGTATATACACACACACACACACACACACACATATACATATACACATACATATACATAATATTTGTAATATGCAATATGTAATATCTGTCCCTTAGAAGCTTAGATGATTTTAGATGATTTTAAAGCTAAGGTCTTTGACCTATTAGACTCAAGGATAACATCTGTCCATGGCCATTAGTGAAGATGAGACGTGTAACAAAATATTGCAGTGTAAGCTTATTTTGGTTTAAATTGCCTACCACACCTTTTCAAGAAAACTCTATTATACTGCATTTCTTCCTCAGTTTTGTAATTCCTTCTTAGCATTGCTAAGAAGAAAAGAAAATATGGAAGCTTTGTTTTTGCTTTTGCTTTAAATACTTTGCTTCAAATATATAATTTATAATATGCACATATGACAAAGATAAGTTCAAAACTTGGTCTAATGCAGCCTTCCAAACATGGTGCCTACCAAACATGTTGCACTCCAAGTCCCATAATCTCTATTAGCATAATCAAAAGAGATTAAAATCTGATATATCTGGAGGGTTTCTAGTTGAAAAAAAGATTGTTCACATAGATGCTCACATTGCTAAAAGTGTTCATTTTATGCCTATTTTTTCTTTTAGAAATTAGTTAATGTATTTATCAATTGGTTGTGGATTCCCATAAAGACTCCTTAAGTTGGTAGTAATAAAAATGGGTTTTAACTCCTTCCCTACAAGATTTGCTAAATAGAGGTAGGTTGTAAATAGTTCCCCTTAGGAAGAGGAACAAATATTAACAAGAAAAAAACTCAAAACTATCTGTTGAGTAATGTATCTGCATTATTCTCTTAAGCATTTCAGATACATCCTTTATCAAAGAGAACAGTAAACAAGCGTAAGTTACAAGGTGCCAAACATTAAATACACTTAGAATCTTAGTAGCCTTTTACAAGGACAAACATATGCACTATATGCAAGCACAGTATAATTAACATTATGCTGATATAGTCAGTGCAGTTAAGAAAACTTTATTATTAAAATATGAAATTGTCTAATTCCCCACCCGCTCACTTCCCCTCAAACAATAGTGACCACAGTATGTTGTGTGTACAACAGGAGCAAATGGGATGCATGTGTGCTCCATTTGTGTGAATGGCGGGCACATGTGCATGCTGCTCACACAAATGGAGCTGCACATGTGTGTTATGGCCGCTCACGCAGAACCATCCCCTCTTCCTCCCCTGCCGGTCTGCAAAGCCAGAAAGTTTGGGAAACTCTGCCATATACTGTACCTGATGTTGCCTGGGATTTATGGCAGTTTTGAAGCCATTGATTGAAGCCATTCAATTGATTCAAGTTTTGAATCCCAATTGATTTGGAGGAGCAGGTTTGAAAAGATTACACTAAAGGCCAGATCTCTTTCTATGGGGTGAATTCTTGACAATGCAAAGTCTGATTTATCTTAAACGTGTCTAGCTTTCTTTTTGTCCATCTGTCTTAGAAAACATACCTGTAGGCACTGTGATACAGAGTCCCTTCTCATCTCTCACAGGCTGATCTGCATCCACATCATATTGCACAAATTTATAGTTAAATAGTTTCTGAAATTGAACAGACATATAGAAATATGAGCCCCAAAGAGGCACTAATGACAGGTTTATACGGATTTAATGAGCAAAAGGAACTTCATGCTGGATAAAGAGGCCCAGCTAAACTCTACAGAGCTAAAACCTCTCCCTTTATCCTCTGAACAAATCCTGTGATGTAGTGAGTCAGAAAATCAGGTATGTTTTCTCAGGTTTTTTTGTCACAGGCAAGAGGACATGCACTTCCATCAGGCATCCCACCCTCACCTTTTGATGTAGTGGTGAAGGTGCTAGCCTAGAAACCGGGAGACTGTGAGTTCTAGTCCCACCTTATGCATGAAAACTGACTGGTAACCTTGGGCCAGTCACTCTCTCTCAGCCCAGCCCACCACACAGGTTTGTTGTTGTGGTGAAATTAGGATGAGGAAGGAATATTAGATATGTTTGCCACCTTGAGTTACCTATGAAGTAATAAAGGTGGGAGATGATAGATAGATAGATAGATAGATAGATAGATAGATAGATAGATAGATAGATAGATAGATAGATAGATAGATAGATAGATAGATAGATAGATAGATAGATAGATAGATAGATAGATAGATAGATAGATAGATAGATAGATAGATAGATATCCACCCACTGACTTACATCCAGGATAGATAGATAGACAGATAGATAGATAGATAGATAGATAGATAGATAGATAGATAGATAGATAGATAGATAGATAGATAGATAGATAGATAGATAGATAGATAGATAGATAGATAGATAGATAGATAGATAGATAGATAGATAGATAGATAGATATCCACCCACTGACTTACATCCAGCCAATTAAGGCATCCTCAGGATTTTTTGCCTAGGAGGATTTTTGAGCTAGAAGACTCTTCAGAAGCTGCCCTAGCATTTCCCTACTGTTGGTGCAGCAAAAAAGCAGTCATATAGACCTCCCTGGAGTGCCTCTGTCTGGGATATACTTGGAGTAAAACATTAGAACTAGCATCATTCTCTCAATAGCTGACCAATCCATGTGCTCTGAAAAATTTTACTCCTGGGAGGCCTAATGTACTATTTAAAAAAACAACAACAACCTAGATCTTCCAAAACAAGAAAACCTAATTCATTCCAATGATAGCCATGTGGCCTTTGGAGACTAATGATAACAAAGTTGAGGGGAGAAGATATTTGGCCTCAGACAGTTCCACAAACTCAGAGAGAAGATTGAAAGTGCTGGGTTTGGGGGCTGTATGTCTTTTTCTTAAAATACTCCAATTACATTTCAAATAGTTCTAAATATATAATTTATGACCCTATATTTCTATGTATATACAGGCTAGAGGTCTAAGTAGCTAGAAGTGGCCCAGATATTTTCTTTATCCATTTACAGATCCTAAGAACTTCTCATTACCTTAATGAAGAAATTGGTCCTTCCCACTGCTCCAACTTTTCCTGCATAATTAATGAATCCAGCAATTCCTTCGGTAGCTCCATAAATTTCGCAGATTTTGATGGGTCCAAATCTATTCAGGAACTCCTTCCAAACCTCTGTTCGCATTCCATTGCCAATGGCTATTCTCACCCTATGGTCACGGTCATTGTCTCTCTGCAAGGTGAGATATTAAGGAAATTAGAGTTCTCCAAAATAAATACTGTATTAGCAGTGGCCATGCCAACTGGTCAGGCAGCGAACCAGTTTTTTAAGAGATTGCTTGAAGAACATCCTACAAGATGGTGGGAAGGAGTGACAGTCCATAAAGATTGTTTACAATTAGTCTATAAAATCTACGAGGAAACTTTACTTATTTCAGACTACAGTTGCATAGCTATGATGCCTTTAGTTTAAACAGATAGAAATCCATGTGACCGGTAGATAAATAAAACAGGTTTGGTTTTCAAATTCTGGTTAATACCTTAGTATTAACTTGAATAGCATCTCTGAGCACGTAGCAGGGACTCAGAGTTGACTAAAGCCTAGCAGAAATATTAGGAACTACCACATTCTAGCATTTATAACCAAATGACTATTCCTAGAAAACATGTTGTTTACTGTTGCTGTAACAATGACTATTCCCTCCCTACTCCTCAACAGAAAAATTGTTGTCATCTACTAAGCTCCCCACAAATATTTCTGCTTTTGAAAACTCCCTGTAATCCTTTGTTGGAGGAGAATTCTCCAGATCTATAAAAGATTAATTCAGCCTTGAAACTGGCCAGTTTCAAATCAAACTTGTCATACAAAAACAAAGCTAAGCAACCCTAAACCTGTTGGTATCAGACAGCCATTTTTAAACTCCTAGGCACCTTTCTTAGAATACTTTTCTTTGTTTTACCTCCATATATCTGGATCAGTTCCCAAAGCTTTTTTTCAGTGTTGTGCAACCTGCTAAGACCCTTGCTATGAGGAATATACGAAGGAATAGTGCCATTGCACCATAGCATCAGTCTACCTGTACTAAACTATATATTCCCATATAAAGATACGACACTATTCTTCTGTGAAAGATTAATAATAATACCATTCTTTTTTTCCCTTTACCTCTATAATAGATTGATTTATATATACATATGTATCTGTATAGCTACATATATCTGTTCTATGACCTGCTGCTTGGCAAGTATAATTATCAATTTTTCATGAAATAGGAAATGGGGGAAGGGAATTGGGAACAAGGGAGAAGGAATGGATATAGGAGAAAGGAATATATAAACAGGCTTAGCATTCATGTTAAGACCTAACCCTAGGTCTCCACAATATTATACAAGCATAGTTATCTTCTAGATTTGTATCTGCATTGCCTGGACACTGCTACGTACAATTTGGCAAGCAGTCCCTTATCATTTTTTGTAATATTGTTTTCTGAAGTATTAGTCCATCTTATCAATTACCTTTGGTGCATTACACAAGTAGCGCATCAATTCTCCTACATACTGGATCACAGTGACATGATAACGTCTGCAGTCATCCCAGTAATGAGAAACAGAGAACTTAGACCTCAGAACACATGTAGCTCCTTACATAAACAGAGAGAGAAAGTTCAGGAAGTTGGTGTGATCACTAGGTTAGAACCCTGGGCTGAAATGCTTTATCCTGCAACTTTTCAGTGGCATCTTCCCCTAGTTACTTAAAAAGGCCTAAAATGATTTGGCTCCAGGACATTTGAAGAGGACAAAGTCAAGATATAAATCAGATAAATAAATATATAAATTAAGAGGTCTTCTTCTCTGCAAGTTTCCTGCTTCTGTGAATATCATTCTTCTGCAATCAGATATCCAAATAGGTTGGGATGTTGGCAAGAAATAGGCCATTTAGGTTTATATATATATTTTTTACAATTATATGGTTGTGATCAGAAAATATTTAATCCACACATATTTGGTCCACCAATCTATCCACCCACTATTCAATGATTTACTAGTTGTTTTCTGCTTCTTTGTTTAGCTGGGTAGCCTTTACCACTTTAAGTGTTCCATAAAACTGATACTATGACCCATCCTAGAATTACCTATTAGGAATAACTGGCAACAAATATTTCAATAAATAAATTAGCAAACAAAAAGGGATGTAATTCTCATGTCCTTCCATTAGGGAGATTGTGAGTTCAAGTCCCACCTTAGCCATGAAAACCAGCTGGGTGACTTTGTGTCAGTTACTCTCTCTTGGCCCAACCTACCTCACAGAGTTGTTGTTGTTGTGGGGAAATATTGGCATGTTAGATTTGTTCGTCTTGGCTGATTTATAAAAATAATACAGATGGGATATAAATAAATATAAATAAATAAACGACACAACCATAGAAAATGAATACTGCTAAAATATCTACCAGTCCATGAAATTCATGTATACTTTGATGTGGCCTATGGTTAAAACAAAGAAAAAAACAATTCCACCTCCTCCTCCTCCTCCTCCTCCTCCTCCAACTCCCAGCATTAACATTCATACATTGACATGCCATTTTCTGCCTTACAAATATATATATTTGCATTACAAAACTGCTCCAAGAGTCAGAAGTTTCCTTCTGAATCTGCCAAAGAGCCAGTTAAAGTGTTCTTGGCACAGGTAATTTTTATTGTGGTATTGTGTTAAATTTATATTTACCAACAAAGAAATAAAGGGAGACTAGTATAGATCTATTTCAAGGTATTTAGCTCTCGTCAGCTTGCCATACCCTTCTGGGATTCGAACCCGGGCTTCTTGTGAGATTATATTTATGTAAGATTATATATTTATTGTGAGATTATATTTATATTTGTGTCAGAATACTGGAAATGTACAGGTAGTCCTTGACTTACAATTGAGCCCAAAATGTCTGCTAAGTGAAATGTTGCCCCATTTTTTGACCTTTCTTGCCACAGTTGTTAAGTGAATCACTGCAGTTGTTAAATTAGCAACATGGTTGTTAAGTGAATCTGGCTTCCCTATTGACTTTGCTTGTAAGGAGTTTGCAAAAGGTTATCCATCACATGCTCCGGGACACTGCAACTGTCATAAATATGAGTTGCCCAAAATCTGAATTTTGATCATGTGACCATGGGGGTGTTACAATGGTTGTGTGAAAAATGGTCATAAGTCACTTTTTTCAGTGCTGTTGTAACTTTGAATGGTCACTAAATGAACTGTTGTAAGTCAAGGACTACCTGTACATCATTGTATCAAGGTTAGTAAATAATTGACACTACAGTATAAGCCTTCACGTCTTCCTGCTTGCTGCCTCCTATTTTTTTTAACTCCTTCATGCAGAGTTATTAGCAGCTTGCTGGGAAAGTATCTGGGGCAAGCTGTGATGTTCTCTGTGGATGCTGCTATATATAAGATATAAGCTGATATAAGAGCTCCGTGTCTCTTGATAACACTCTGAGGGTGAAGGTTTCTTTATGTGTATTCCAGGCTCCCTGGTCTTTTGTGCCTACCCATGTCTATGGTCCCCATAAGCCCAAGGAGTCCAGCTGAGTGGTACAGAGGGAGTGGAGAATAAACAACATCCTTGTCATGGACACCGGACAGGCGAAACAGATGGAACCCCATTATTGCTTTCCTCTGGGAAATGACAGCAGCTTTGGGGAGTCCTGGAGGAAAGAGAATAAGAAATAAAGGATGCAATGAATTTAGAGAAAAAGCAAGAAATGATAATTTACAATCAGTTTCATGATTGTATGCTTGACTCCATGCCAGACATACTGTAGGGATTATATGACTTTGACATTTCAAAAGCACTCACTGGCCGAACAAACTGAAAAAAAAAAAAAAAAAAGCCCAGATCAATGAACTAAAGCTTTGCAGCATGCCAATTTCCATTCAACAACAGCATCATCAGATGACATGATGATGATGATGATGATGATGATGATGATGATGATGATGATGATGTAAGGTGAACAGGTGGACATGATGACATGATGATGATGTCAGGTGAGCAGGAAACTTTGCAGACACAAAAGAAAATGACCTCTTATCTAACCTTGTTACTTATTACCTAACCCTGATCTAGGCTACGCATATCATAAAAACCATGCAATCATACAAGCAGAAGTCAACAGAGAGTCTTTCCAGCCAACAGCATATTTTATCCTTCTAGGTCTCCCAGCAACCACTCTACCTTTCATGCTCCTCACCTGTGGTCCCAGAGGTGAAAATATATAGACATATAGATTTAGGTGTTACATTGGCTCTGAAGGAAAAGGGCACTGATTCAGCAGAACTTAATTTGATCCGTTTGAGCAGTGGCTCTACACCTTCAGTTGGGGAATCATCACTCAGATAGAAAACACGTATCCCTTCATCATTTAAAGTAGGCAGCACATCTTCAATGGCATCTTTTAAATCTTGAAAAAGGAAAGAAAAAAATATTTGATTGAATTTACTGCCTTATTTTTGGAAATCGCTTTTTGAGCCTCTTCCATAAATACTAGAACAAAGGAAAAACATGGCAGAGTTTCTGCAAAGACAATGTAAAGAGTAGCACTCTAATCTTGCATTCTTAGAAATAATAACTACTCCTAGGCAAAAATGTATAATATAGTCCATTTGTCCTGATTATTTTATTATATGAAACTGGATGAAAACGTATACATAAATCTGTGTGCTAGGACTAGCAAGCAAGTGAGAAAGCAAGAAAGAGGAATGGAAAAAGGAGTCAGTCTGGAATATTATTTTATTTTTTAAAAAATAAAAAAAGAATGATTGAATAGCTTTAGCGTGCTTCTTTGCTGAAAAATATTTAACTCAGGTGTTAACAAATAATATACAGTATATCAATATTCCATTTGCTGCAAGTCTTGAATACATTTATCTTTCTAATGTGTAATAATTCTTCACTGGTTACATTCAAAATATAATTATAACCAAGCTGAACATATACATCATTGACCCATAGCAAACTAATGTTCTTTCAATTCAAAATCTGACAATAAAGTAAGATGGTTATCTTACAGTACTTATAATATACAACTGTTTCCTTTAAATTAATCAGGAAAAATGTATGAAAAGAATATTGCTTTTGGAGCTATGTTTCACTGAGAACAGTGTATTTTCATATGTCATGGATAGATAGAAATATCAATTTTGGAGGGAGTTTAAAACTTGCTACATAATTTTAACACCATGAAGATCATGTTGAAGATATAATACAAAGAAAAAGGCAAGAATTGGAATAATAATGTACTAGTCCAGCTAGCACAAAAATGGTTCTAAATCACTGAGAATAAAAAAACACCATCAATAACAATGAGATTGAATAGGTTTTGCAAAATATCATGTTGGTCCACATAGCAGTGGGATTATACATGATAAAATAAAATCCATACACTTTAGAAAGAGTAAAGTGCCAAGGAACAGAACAGTAATGATACCTTCTAATGATACAGCCTGCCAATTTTGGCTGTAAAACATTATCCCCAAATCCCATTTCAGGTGGTTGTTCAGAAAAATGGTGCTGAATATTATTACTAAGAAGCCCAAGAAGATCACTAAAATTATACTTCATTTCAAATCATAAAAGAAAAATGAGAACAAAGATAGGGTGAAACCACTGTAGGAATGGCACCATTTCATGCAGAAATATCCCATATCATGTCTAATGTGAGAATCTCCGAATATCCTGTAAAATTATCATAGAAAGCCATTCAGAAAATGACCAGTTTTCTTCTAGGACCAGAATGTGATAAATCTTTTATTTCTCAACCCAGCTGCACTGGAAGACATTGTGGAAATGCCATGGAGGTAGAAATTGACTCCTTTGCTAAATAGGGCCCTGTTGCTAATAAACTTTCACTTATCAGATTGCTTCCAACCACAACCACAACCTTCCTTGATTCATTGTTCACAGCTTCAAGGTATATATTTTTTATGTATAAACTCATTATGTATATAATTCTATGAATTATTACCTTATACATAATAAGATTAATAAATGCATTAAAACAATGTAAAAGGGTTTTACAAATTAGTGGAAGATCTCTCTCTCTCTCTCACACACACACACACACACAAAGATCTCTCTCTCTCTCTCTCCTCCCTCTTCCTCCCCCTCCCTCTCTCATCAGCAATGCTCATTTCAACATCTATAGGGAGCCTGCAAGCAATATAAATCTGAATACTGTGGTATAATTACACAGCTCTGGATTATCCAGATTTATCAAAGAGGCCCAGAATTAGGATATTCATTAAATAGCAATGCAAATTACCTCCTTACTTCAAAGTGCGGTAAAGACCCTAGACTTCTGTCTCAAAATACTGCCCCAAAGATGCTTCTATCTGAATACTAGTGTCCAAAAGAGCATTACAATGGACTGATCCACTCACTTATTTAAATTTATATAGCTGCCCATTTCACTTACGAGACTCACAAGTTAAAACAGAAAACATATAGAAACTGATTAAAAGATGTTAAAGTGCAAGAAAGGGCCAGCTTATAGCTCATAAAAATGTAGTCATCTTGCAGGGCTCCCCACATCCATGGGATCCACACAACTGATGGCATAGAAATGTCTTCAGAGACTTCCTAAAGGTCCACAAAGTTAGGAGCATTGTAACAGGGGGGGATAATGTTCCAGAGGCTGGGTGCCACAGCAGAAAAGGCTTCCCTGAATGCCATCAGATGGAAATCCTTTGTATACAGGGCCCATCATATGATCCCAGATCTGATGCGACAGGTGGATAATCTTAGTTTCCAGAAAACACCTATTTTATACTATGGAAGTAAATTGCTACTCTACATGGCTCTTTGCAGTTCTTATGGTCTTACCTTCCTGATCTCAGAAGACAATTTATGTCATAGTACTAGGCAAGAGAAAAAGAATAAAGGAGAAAGAGGTTCATTCATTCAAACACATTTAAAGTTAGTTGAACTATTGAGAGATTATTAATAGAGAAATGTAAATGTGACTTTTAATAAACCAAGAGGTGTACTCTGGGAGAATGCTTCCCTACTACATAAATTTACAATGTCAATCCATCCAATGCTGACAGAATACTGATATAAAAGAAATCATTTTGCATATGCCAAACTTACTTTACCAATGCAAAATCCGAAATTGTGGTAACACTTTGCCCATCCCCTGGGTTGAAAAATATATCTTTGGGTGCAATTCAAAAAGAAGAGAAAGGACCAGTAGTTATGACATATTACTATTTTTTATGGAAGTATTTCTTACATGATTCTCTCACCTGGAGTTGATAGAAGAACTTTAGCCTTGCAAGATTTCAGCACATGTATCAGAGATTTGAGTCGTACGTTATAGTTGACACATGCCATGGTACAGCCAATCTTTGATAAGCTGATAAAAAATGAGAGATAGGCAGGAGTGGTCTTGAAGAAAACAGCCATGGTGTCCTCTTCTTTCAGCCCCACATAGTCCTTCAGTACTCTGGCTATCTGATTGCTGTGTCTATCAATGTCTCGGTAGGAATAAACCTCATCTTCAAAGAGAATCAAGGGTTTGTCTGAATACTTCTTAACTCTGGCCAAAAATATTTCTAGGAGAGTGATAGGGGGAGTGTGCTGCATGTATCTGTGGCATCGATATCCCATGTGTATGTAACCAATAAGGTTTTTCAGATCCAACCACAAATAAGGGAAGAAAAATTTGCCCACCAGGGGCAGAAGAATCAAAAGTCCAAGCACAGCTGTGTATAGATCCAGCATGGTAGGAATTTAGCCTTGGTATCTTGGAAGAAGTAGATCAGAATCCAATTTATTGCAGGATCTATCCAAGCTCTGTTTTGTGGAAGGCAAAGAGAAGAGAAATCATGAATAATCAAAAAGATGTAATTCTCACACTCCACCCAGTTTCTCAAGGCTTAAATGAAGCCTTTGTTTCCCAGCCAATAAAATTTGAATGACATGCTATAGCTTTGTAATCTCAGATTGCTGTTTGTTCCTTACCTTCCTCATCTGTGGCTAAACTTCCTCATCTGTAATACAGGTGCTTGATTTTCAACAAGAGGCTGTACTTATACACAGTGCTGCCTACCTTTTGTCCTTGCCCACAATTTATATCTCAAAGTCCTGAGGGAAAAAAAAGGTTTTGGCACAGCTGATGCTGAATGAAAATTAACAATCTGGAAGGTCACTGGCCTTTGCAGAACAAGCATTTATGACACAATTTAACCAAGAAAGGAAAGACAGATACATTCAGCTGCAATACAAATGAAGGAAAGGCGCATGCGAGACTTACTCAGCTAGTTTGGCAAAGGATCTTGCAATCATGAGCTCCTCTTTCAAGCTGCTATCTATAGTGGGCCACTTTATACTACAGCAGTTCTCTGCAATTTGGTGGTCACTAGCTGTATAGGCTGCAATCCTCAGAATTCCCAATATCATTGACAAGGATTCTGAGATTGGAGGCCACAATATTGTGGCAGACTGTTTAATGATAAAGCAAGGCTCCTGAAAGATAGAAGTGGGAAACCTATACTTTTCCAAATATTGTTGGATTCTACCACCTATTAGTCCCTGCCAACATGCCCAGTGGTTAGGGATCATTTCAGTCCTATATCATATATTACACAAGAGCCAGTTTTGTATAGTGGTTAAGGCATCCAGGTAGAAACTGGGAAATTGTTATGTTCTAGTCCTGCCTTAGGCACAAAGCCAACTGGATGACCTTGGAACAGTTATTCTCTCCGCCCTAAGAAGCAGGCAACAGCAAACCACCTCCGGAAAACTTTGCCATGAAAACTGCAGAGACTTGTCCAAGCAGTCTCTGACAATTGGACATGATTGAACAGAAGAAAATATATATTATATATTAATGACTAAAATATTTATCTGTACTATACTTAAAACCACAGGATTCAAATCCCTGTTTACACATTTGGATTTTAACAAATATTTTAAGTTGTTTTGTTGAAAAAACCAAAAGTTTCAAAAAATCACAAATCAACTGTGTAAAAAGGCTGTTTTCTTTTAAGAGGAGGAGGGAGAGATCTCTCCAAAGTTTGGTCCTGGAGGACAAGTGACAAAATGTTCAGGTGGAGTAGACCATATAACTTAGATGGGGTGTGAAACCAACTGTTTTCTGGATGTTTTCAGATTCCAATCTGCACAGATTCCAGCCAATGCTAAGGAAGAATAATGGAAATTGTGGCTCAATAACACCTGAAATGCCTGTAAAAACTACCCAAGTTTAATGACTTCTATAAAGCACCAATTAGTTGGCTGAGATCTCAGAGGAAACTTAACAATGTTAGCAATGTCCATTTAAAGTATTTTAATATAAGTTTTATTTCTTGTTTGCTTAGTTTTCTCAGCTCTATTTGCAAGTGCCAGGGAATGAACATTGCATTTTTACATGCAAAGGAAGTGATATCTGTTAAGTTCTGGGACAGAAGAGGCTTCAGACTTGGTAGAATTCAACAGCTCTTTATTGACACTATGTACAGACTCCAGCAGCACTCCAATCTGACAGCCAGCCTTTTATAGGGAGCTGTCAGTGGAGCTATCCAATCAGGGATCTCCATTTTCCCGCCTGAATGGAGGACCTGACTGTAAACTATTCAGGCTTGATATGTAACACCCCTCCCCTCTTGGTTTGAACCAATCTATTTACATACGTAGTCCCGTAAATAGGCAGGGCGTTTAGGGACTCTAGTAGACCTGCGCAGCTCACTTGCAGGGTTTGCGTCGAGCAGAGAGGATGGGTTTTGTTCCCTCTCTAGCTCCGCCTGTGGAAGCTCCGAGAAGCTTTCGGGCAGGGCCTTGGATTTATCTGGAACCGGTTCGAGACTGGGACGACGCTGGAACTCCGGCTCCCCAAGTAAGTGCTCCGCCTTCCTCAGGTAGTTTTCAGCTGTAGAGGGAGTGGAATGGAAATTATTGTTATTGGGCTCCTGGTAGTCAGCGTTTGGTAGTTGGCGGCTGCGCAGTTGATCTATGTGCCGCCGCCATTTTCTCCCGTCCAGAATTTGAACCACATAGGACCTGAGTCCTGAGATCTCTACAACTACACCCGGTAACCACTGTGGTCCCTTGGAGAAGTTTTTTGTAAAAATTAAGTCTCCGACAGTGAAGGACCTTGTCCGTTTGGGTTCAGCTAGCTCTGGTCTTTGTTGCGAGTAGCTAGGGTGCAATCTATCTAATTTGGATCGAAGCTGCCGGCCCATTAATAGCTTTGCCGGGCTTCTCCCTGTGGCCATACTAGGTGTTATGTGTTGGGCTAGCAAGAAGGTGTACACCCTGGCTTGCCAGTCCCCAGGGCCTAGCCGGCCTAGTGCCTCTTTGGCCGATCGCACCATGCATTCCGCCTGTCCATTACTCGAGGGATGGAACGGGGCGACAAGGGCGTGACGGACCCCTAGCTTGGCCAGGAAACCCTCAAATGGAGTGGCCGTGAATTGTGGCCCATTATCGGAGACCAACACATCGGGTAGGCCGTGTGTGGCGAATAGCTTCCTGAGTGCCCTGATTGTAGCTTCGGCAGTGGTAGACCCCATAAGCACTATCTCTAACCATTTAGAGTAGGCGTCTATTACAACCAGGAAGGTCTGCCCGTGGAACGGGCCTGCGAAGTCGACATGGACCCGAGACCATGGTGCCTGGGGTTTGTCCCATTCCTGTGCCGGGGCTTTCAGTGGGGCGGCCCTCGACTCCTGGCAGGGAGTGCAACCTGCTACCCACTCCTCAATTTGTTCGTCCATTTTGGGCCACCAAACGTAGCTCCGGGCCAAAGCTTTCATTCTCACCATCCCCGGGTGTCCCTCATGTAGTGCCCTTAGTATTGCCTCTCGAAGCGACAGAGGCGCAAGGACTCTATCACCCCATAGCAACACTCCCCCCTTGTGCAGATATCTCATGCTGCCTACTAGCGTATGGCTTGAACTCTGGGCTAACAGGCCCTTGTGGCCATCCCCTCCACACCCAGTTCAGAAGCATGCGGAAAACAGGGTCCTTGGCAGAGTGGGCAGCTACCTCGGCCGAGGTAACTAAGCCCGAGTCCAGGCAGTCAATAAGCAGCACCGGGACACCCGGTGTGGGGTAGTCCACAAGGTCCGGCAAGGGGCAGCGGCTGAGGGCATCCGCATGCCCAAGCGATCGTCCAGGGTGATGGGTGAGGCGGTAGGAGTACGCTGACAGGAAAATAGTCCACCTGGTGAGGCGCGGCAACAAGGAGGCAGGTGTGGGGCGATCCCCAGCAATGAGCCCTAACAAGGGCTTGTGGTCAGTGACCAGCTCAAAGTCTCTGCTGAATAGGTATTCGTGAAACCGCTTCACGCCACTGCAGCCAGGGCTTCTTGGTCGAGCTGGCTGTAATTGCGCTCGGCACTGGAAAGCGTCTGCGAGAAATATGCGACTGGAGCCTCCCGTCCATTGGGCAGCTGGTGGCTAAGCACAGCCCCGACCCCAAAAGGAGAGGCGTTGCACACCAGCACCACGGGCAAAGTCTCATTAAACTGGATGAGGAAGCTGTCCTCTGACAGGAGGTTTTTGACAGCTGTGAAAGCGGCAGACTCGGCACGCCCCCACACCCAGGGTGCCTTCTTGGCCAATAGCCAGTGCAAAGGTTCAGCTACAGTTGTCTTGTCTTTCAAAAACACACTGTAGAAGTTCAATAAGCCCAGAAAAGCCTGGAGCTCGGACTTATTTGTGGGCACAGGGGCTTTCCTGATTGCCCTGACCTTGCTAGTTGTCGGGTGAATGCCCTTGCCATTTATGCGGTACCACAGGAATTCCACCGCGGGGACCCCTATTTGACACTTGCTTCGTTTGACTTTTAGCCCGGCCGCCCGGCATCTGCCCAGGACCTCCAGCAGTCTGGCTACAAGCTGCTGTTCATCGGCGGCCGTGACTAACACGTCATCAAAATAGGGCACTACCCCAGGGATTTTGATTAATAACCACTCCATAATGCCTTGAAAAATCCCTGGGACTACGCTGACCCCGAATTGTAGGCGATTACATTTGAACGCCCCCTGTGTGTCACAATAGTTTGCGCTTCTGCTGTAGCACCATCTACCAGCAGTTGTTGGTATGCCTGCGCGAGGTCCAGCTTTGCAAAAATGGTGCCTGGGCGCAAAGTGTGTAAAGGTGCTAGACAACTGGCACAGGGTATGCACTCTGCTGAAGGGCCTTATTGATGGTGCATTTGTAATCCGTGCAGATGCGGATAGACCCGTCACTTTTGATTGGGGTGACAATGGGGGTTTCCCAACGGGCGTGGTCTACGGGTTCTAGAACCCCCTGACTGATAAGCTTATCAAGTTCCTGGTCAATTTTCAGTTTTAAGGCGAAGGGTACTCTATGCGGCTTCAACCTTATGGGCGCTACCTGAGGGTCTAGGCTGAAGGAAATTGGCGTGCCCACATACTTGCCAAGTTGGGCATCGAAGACGTCCTCGAATTTGCGTAGCAGGTCATCAGCGCACCTTCCGGACACCGCATTGATACCGGTCACACCGAGTCCGAGGGCGTCGAACCAGTCTAAGCCGAGCAGCGTAGGAAGGTTCCCCCGAACCACCGTGATAGGCAGGTTGCCATCGAATTTGCCGAAGTGCACCCGGAAACTTCCCCAGCCAAGTACAGGGATTTTATTTCCCTGGTAGTCATTCAGTCTTAGTGGCTGGTTCTGCAGTTGTTGTTGACGGAACACCGGAATGGCCTTCTTGAGGGTGGCCCAAGAGATTATTGATATGGAAGACCCAGTATCAATCTCCATTTCGCAGGGCCACCCCTTGATCCGTACAGTGACATTGATTTTCTTGTGGAGTGGGGCACTCGCCTGCCCAATCCTTGTTTGGTTAGCTTCAGGGTGACGGTTTCCCTCGGGTCTGCACCTGGGCTGCCATGGCTCCCTCCTGGGTGCCCACCTCGCATTGGCTTGCTTATAGTCTGTTGGAGCTTGTGCCCCTGATGGCTGGCTGGCCCGGCAGACTCTAGCAAGATGTCCTGTCTGGCCGCAACGGCGACAGACAGTGTCCCTGTACTTGCAGGACGCTCGCTGGAACAAGGATTGGGTTTTGGTTGGTCGGTACTGCGGCGCCGCTCCGTCCGGAAGACTTCTTCTTCCTTGCTGTCATCAGATGGCTCGTCTTGGCACCTGTTCTCGTGCACCGGTGCCACCGCCTTTTGTGGGGCCTGGGGTACTTGGCGCCGATGCAGGGTGTCAGCTCCCTTATTGGGCGCCTCGGTGGCTCTGGCTTCATCCAGGGCCGTTTGTAGAGTCAGGTTTGCCTTGGCCAGCAAACGCTGTTGTAACCTCAAGTCCTGGACCCCGCAGATGAGTTGGTCCAAGAGGATGTCATCGAGGTCTCTGAACTCACAGTGTGTGGCGGCCTTTCGGAGCGCTGCCATATACTGATTGATCGATTCCCCCTCTTGTTGCAGCCTCTGACGAAATTCGTGCCTCTGGACCACCTTGGATGGCACCGGGGCGTAGTGGGTCTGAAGTAGGTTCTGCAGAGTTGGCCACAGAATCATTTCGACTGGGGTTGGCTCCACGAGGGACTCAGCCATGTCAAAAACCTTGTGGCCGCAATGGCTGAGGAATAATGCCCGCTTCCTGTTATCCGACAGGCCGGTGAGATCGTTGGCCTCGAGGAAGCAGCGGAACCGGGTCATGTAGGACCCCCAGTTTTCTTTTGTGGAGTCAAATGGAGTCGGTGGGTGGAACACTGACATCTCGGCACTTTGCGGTTCGAATTTCCTGCTGGAAAATGGCTGCCGATCGTTCGCCGCCAGGCTGGGTCTTCAGTGTCTTCAGCTCTAATTGCTCTTCTGAGATCCCACCTTCGTCGCCAGTGTTAAGTTCTGGGACAGAAGAGGCTTCAGACTTGGTAGAATTCAACAGCTCTTTATTGACACTATGTACAGATTCCAGCAGCACTCCAATCTGACAGCCAGCCTTTTATAGGGAGCTGTCAGTGGAGCTATCCAATCAGGGAATCTCCATTTTCCTGCCTGAATGGAGGACCTGACTGTAAACTATTCAGGCTTGATATGTAACAATATCAATCCCATAATTTTGATATTCTGTCTTTTGTTAATGAAAAGGGCCTAATTTGAGGGACTATCTGTATCCTGTAGTGTCTGCCTAGCTGATAAGAATGATCAGTCGGTGTGCTTTAGATACCTTCAATTAAAGAATGTAATCTTTTGAGATCTGGAGACTGAGTCTTCTAGAACCTACCATATAAAATAAAGTGCCCTGTGAGATTCAGGTGGCTCCAACCCTAATAGCATGAGAATAGGTCCATTGTAGGAGCAGTGTGTAGTGGTGCTCCAGCCCAACAAATCATGAGACTTTCAAAATAGCTTGCAGCTATTGGAAATGCTACAGCCCAGCAAGCAGGTACATCTCAAAATGCTAGGAATCAACATAAACCCTTCCCTTATCTGTTATTGGCATACACATAGTCCTCGAGGTACGACCTAATGGAGCCTGCCCATTAGGGTCATAATTCAATACTAAGTTCATGAACTATAGGTCTGTTTTGCAAGGGGGGGGGACATGTTTATCAGTATTTAACTAGGGGAGGCAATCTATGTATATGTATTTTTAATGCACTTTTTAACGCCTTCTTATATATGTTTTCTTTTTTCTCCTTTTTAACTTTTAGAATAAAATTGAAAAATTGGGGGGGAAACAATTTTAACCCCTGTTATAAATAAATATTTAGGGTGCATTCATACCTTCAAACAGTCATTAAATAACCATTTATATCCCAAGGAATACCTGTACATTTGGTGATTTAGCCTGAAATACATAGCTTTCTCAAGCTAGTATTGGCCAAGTAGCAGTAGTTTGTATTGCTAGATGCCAAATAAGGCTAAACCATGGACTTCAGGCAACCACAGATTATAAAGAGGGGCAGATTCCACTGCTAGGCCACTATTGCTAATAAATAATGGAGAAGGGAGATAAATTGAGTTTTGCAGCTTTAAAAGTTCATCAAAACAAATGGTATTATAAGATCATAAAGCCATATGAATATCACAGGCATCACCAGGTTAATTCCATGTCTGTAGTCATTAGTAACAACATAATTCATCATGTCCATTATTTGTGGATATGTTCAATTATTCATGAAAATCGTTTCACAATAAGTTAAAATAATATTTTTCCTATTTTGTTCTGACCATATTTATCAAGTTACTATTTTACTTTTCCATGGCTTGTGCTGTATTACACAAAGTAGTGGGACATCATCCAAGTATCTCTTTATGAACAAAAATTGGCACAGCCCATTATAATCCCTCTTGTATCTTGCACATTTATTCTAATGGTCTTTATCTTCTCAAATATATTGTTTTTCAATATATTGCATATACATACACCCTAATTTATCCAGTTTTCTGCCCTAATCTATATTTCTAAATCCTTGTACCAAATTCCATGTCATCATGTCTTGCAGCACCCTTATTGATATCTAACCACCTGCTGAAAATTATTTTTGCTCAACTCTTCCACTTAAATTCCTCTACAGCTCATTAGCATTGGCTTCTGCTATTCAGTTTAATGAAGCATAACATACAATGGCTTCCACCGGTTTTGAATCAGCTCTGGATCTGACATCACATGATGTCAAGACAGTTTTGACAACTGAGTCTTGTCTGATGTGGTTTATTTAAACCAAGAGCAGGGTGGGGGATTTCTCAGCACTGCAGTGATTTTGTGGAGTTTTTGTGTGCAGTTTTTCCCCAATTGTGGAAACTCATGATGCAGCCTACTACCCAGTCTCCCCATTTCTGCTGCTATATTGTGGCTTGGACGTTTACAAATTACCTTTCCAGCCATAGCTTCACATCATAGCATACGTAAGGATACTAGTAGCATACTTAATTTCCCTTTTGCGCTGAATAGAGATGAGATGATTCTTTCTCTGTGGTGCTTACACTAGTTCCGGAGCAGGTGATTGAACTAATCATATTCTTTGCACTCTCAATCTTTTTGTCAGAAATTAAAATTATCACACCACAATTCTGAAGTGTTTTCTAGAGATTGGAAAGTGGAAACAATCAGGATGTAAAACTGCTGATGGAGCTTACAATTATTTTTTTTTAGATCAATATTTCCAAACCTTGGAAGATTCTAGTTTCAAACTTCTCAGCAATGGCCTTCTGCCTGGGGAATTTTGGAAGGTCCTGTGATGGAATGTAGTGAGAAGGTGGATCCCCAGGAGGGAGGAGGTGCCTTCCAGAGGAGTAAGAGGCAACTATGTGTGACAAAAAGAGGGTGAAGACCCCCCCTCCCTAATATTAAACAGAGTATACTGTGTAGGTGCAGGTATTGGAGAGCTCAATCTGGCAAGATTTCGTCTAGGAGTGTGAAACAATAAAGAACTTGGTTTAGAAGTATTACTATCTATTATTCTTGGTTTTAGGCCTGACAGGTCCGCACATCTTGGGGCTACAGGATTGGGAATCTGTAAATGTTAATATTTTTCCCCAATGAACTGAATGGCCACAGGTACTATTGTAGAATCAAGTATGGTTTCCATCCCTTGTCCTCTGTCTGGCCACATTGAACTTGCTCTTCTGAATTGGATTCCATGAATGAATGCACAAACCTTACTAAATGCAGGAATTTTACTTATTCTATTATCCTCTAGTTAAGGCTTTCTCTGTCATAGGTAAGCTAAAAGAATATACTATATTTCCTCCCTATACAATGAACTACAGAGTCAAGAGATAAAATCAAAAATAAATTTCTGAGGTTGGAAGCTGTTTACTGAATTTAAATGATAACAGATTTTTTTAACTGACATGATTCCTTGCCATAATTTTAAAAATTGACCATGAGACACAAATCACATCAATTCTGATTTTTAAAACTAAACCTCAGCCTCCCCACTTTCCCTTTGGTTCTATTAGACTTTTAATTCTTGCATCGATAGCAATAACTCGATGGGTGTGTGTTACAAGAAGCAAATGGAGCAGAAGATCTGTGTATTTGTACTGAAGTGTATGAAACTTCCTTTAAGATGAATTCCAGTTACCTTTCACAGGAAAAGTACACAGGCTTTGCTATGCAAAGTCAAGCACTTAAGTGGAACACAATGCCTGCCACACTGCTGCGACACAGGATGCCCATTTCATACATATTGTAATGCATACACATATTTACCTCCCTCTACTGCAGAGCAAACAGCTCATGGGAATACAGAAAGGCTCTTTATTAGGGGAAAGAAAAAGAATAAAAATAAAATTAACTTTTCTAAATGTCCTCAAGTTTGGTATGCAAGATACCTGTTCCAGGTATCTTTAATTTGCCAGATACCTGGCAAATTAAAACAAAATTATCCAAGATAATTACTCTACTCTTAGGCTACAGTCAAGAAACACCAAGCTATATTCCTGGGTTGCTATCCCACGAAAGAATGATGATGTGTTATTTTTTGAAGTCCTTTTCAGAGTTTCCGCTTCTTCTCTGTGATAGAATGGTAGATCTCCAGAGTCAGTGGCACAAAGTTCTTTTCTGAATTGTCCAAGAAAAATAGGGGCTCTGTGATGGCGATGGGGTCAAATTCTTCCTTCACCAACTGGGTTTTGCACTGCTTGAAAGTCCCTGTGATCTCTAAGGCCTCCTGTGGTGAAAAGGAGCAAATCAAGCAATCATTCCACTGCTCTCCTAAAGCACACCAAACACGGCAGAATTAAAAGCATTGGGAGAAGACACCATTACTGTCAAATGCATGCTGCACTTTTTCCAGAGTGCCCATCAGTTATATGGGGGTGGATGATGGAATGGATGAAGCGAAGAATTTCATTTGCACCAGATTGGTAAATATCACATCATATATCTTGTATAAGATGGAACACGTTCATTTTACTAGTGCAGGCAGCAAGCCTTATTATTATTATCATTATATATCATCATCATCATTATCATCATTATCATCATTATCATTAAAAAAAACCACAACCCTTTATGTACAACATAAGCATTGATATTATTGTTCAGTTGGAGTCCAAAATCAGCTTGGAAAGAAAATGATAGAAGAATTAAATTATCCTTCCTACAAAACTGCTAATTTGATTATAGCTATGCCACCTTACTGGTATATATACTTTGCCTCATTCAGGCACATTTTGCTGCAATAGTGGGATAGGCTCTTGAATTCCATCGCTCACTTTGATAATTAATTGGAACAAATATCAGCTTTATAAGGAGGCAGAGGAAGAGGCTGTTTTAGGCAGAAGAAGCTGGGAAGTGACAAGAGGCTGCTGGAGGAAACCGTAATGTGCCATATGGTCTTGACAAATTCAAGATGTGTGGACTTCAATTCCCAGAATTCCCCATCCAGCAGCTCCCAATTTTGGAAGTTGAAGTTCACACATCTAGATGCCAAGTTTGAGAAACACTATATTAAGACAACCCAGATCCAATCAAGGCGGTAGCAGGATCAAAACTTCCTCTCACTCATGAATTCTATCTGTCTGTTTTTGATTGTTATAAATCCCATCAAAGTTTATTCACATTATATCAACTTATCAGTAAAACAACAAAGGAACAGAGAAGAGTCTCACCTGGATGCGAATAAAGTGAGGTATAGCATAGTTTGGCAGGTAATTCTTGGTATGTTCATATAACTGCTTCCCATCAAAGGATTCTCCTTCCTTTAATCGTATTGCTGCCATCCCAATCTTTCCTTCATGCCCTAGAAAATATCAGAATGGTCAAATGGCCTCTTCAGAATAGAAAGACACAGGTTTGTACTGGAGGAATAGCAAGAGAAAAAGGGTTGGTTTAATCTTTTGCCTTCCAATTGTTTTTCTCCTGTGAATTCCAGAACCCCTCTTTGGGCAGTCAGTAGTAGCCCATTCATTGTAAAATGAAGAAATAAATACTTACACAAATACTTTACTCTGGTGTCATATAAAAATAGTGCAAGCTATAAAAGAAGCATCTAAAACTCCATGGATATAATGGATAGCTATAAAAGTAAGCCAATTTGTTTATTCTACTTTACTACAGGAAGTCCTCAAGTTATGGCCATTTGTTTAGCAACTGTTTGAAGTTACAAGACAATTGAATAAAGGGACTGGCTTTTTTAAAAAAAAAAGAAAAAAGAGTGAATGGGAGCAAAACCTTTGGGAGATATGCCTGTCCTTAAAAAAAAAAAAATCCAGACCTCAGAAAACAGCAGAAATCTCACTGCAAAAATCATAGCCAGAATAATTTATTTTGGCAGTGTGATTTTGGGCCATTTTGTGGGAACTAGGCAGGAAGCTGAAGTGAAAAGGAGACTGTTTGTCAACCAGAAGGCCTCCCTTTCTGTCCACGCTGAGCCATATTTGTGGGGGGGGGGAGGGAGGGGAATCTGGAAAATCTCACTGCCAGAAATTGTAATTATATAATGTTGGCATCTCCATTCCCAGTTTTCTGAAGGGTTGTAGTTGAGATGCTAAAACGAAAATACGGCCCGTGGACTGCAAATTCAATATACCTGTTCTAAGAATTTAATACCTGCTCGAATATAATATACCTATTCTAATATGAATTGTAACTGTGCAGGATAACAACTATCATCCAGTAGGTATGACCCATTTGATTGGAAAACATCCTGCATAAAGTTCAAGGTGGTATCAATGTCTCAATAACTAAATGACCCCAAATTAATATTTAACTGATTTGTCCATGTAAAAAGCTGATTCAAATGTTTTATTAACCTTGACACAATTGGAAAGGTCAATGTCTAAACTGATCATTCAGGTCAAATGTGATTTTAAACAAAACAAATCGGAAAAAAACAACTCGTACCCCCCCCCCATCTTAAATGTTCTCTAAAATCTGGCTACCAAAGACAGCACTGCATTTTATTTTCCTGCAACTACTATGAATCATAATAAAATGTAAAACAACAGAAAAAGATTGGTAACAATGCTTAAACTAGCAACCTCTATTTCTGTCTCCCTTTGAAAATAAAAACAAGAACCAAGATATCAAACTTTGAACAAATACTAGGTAATCTTATCAGGTGTTGGTATATTTAAATACACACCCACAGAAACATAGATATTCAATAACCATGTAACCATTCATAATTATTCTGCCAAAACTTAACATCCATACAGTCTCCTTTCTGAATATTTTTGTCTTTAAACCTTTAAACCTGTATCCTCCATGCCTAGGAAACCTATTCTATAGCCTAATACTGCCACCACCCTCCCAAAAATCTGCATTATTCAGGTGGTTAAATTTTTTTGTTAAACATTAAGTTAATGTTATTAAAATATGCTCTAATTTTTAGCTTCACTTTTTAAGTAGTCAGCATTCACAATAAACTACACTTTTTTTTACTAGCATGTGTTATAAACCATTTCAAAAATACTTGTTAATAGTGTTAATATTATTCAAGAAAATAAGACCTTATCCAATATTTGCAATGGGGGCAATGTCCCTAAGAATTGTGACTGATAGGTCATGCAATGCCTGGTATGATTCTGGGCATTATTCTTTTACAGACACTAAAGATAGATTTCTTAAAGAATACATTTCAATCTACCTGGCACAGGTACTCCATATACATTTACTTCTTGAATAAATTCCAGCATAACAAGAATTGTCTCAACTTCTGTAGTAGCCACATTCTCTCCTTTCCACCTACAATACAGTGAAAAAGAAGTTATTAATCACCATTTGTTCATTTTATAACTGAATTTGCCAAAAAACCCCAAACCTCTATTTATTACTAAAGCATGATTGTAAACCTCAGGTGAAGCCCTTTCTGTGTTCCCTCACAATACCGGCCCCGATTTATAGCAGATTCAGACTGGAGACTTCCTGCTTCACAAGTTATTTCTTGATTTACTTTCCCTGTTTGAAATGCTCAAGCTATTATATTCCTGTGACTTTCTAAATCTGGAGACCACATTCAGCTGAAGTTTGGTTTTTGGAAGCTTTTTGATTGTTCTTCACTAAAATTCTGCACTGGTATAGCACATATACCTGTGCACACAAAATAAAATGAAGG
>QLTV01004284.1:315470-338241 GCA_003457575.1 Thermophis baileyi | reverse complement strand
GGGTCAAGAAGCAACAGTGAGAACTGGACACGGAACCACTGATTGGTTCAAAATTGAGAAAGGAGTTCGACAAAGCTGTATACTGTCGCCCTGCCTATTTAACTTATATGCAGAGCACATCATGAGAAAGGCGGGGCTAGATGAATCACAAGTTGGAATTAAGATTGCCAGGAGAAATATCAACAACCTCAGATACGCAGATGATACCACTCTAATGGCAGAAAGTGAAGAGGAACTAAAGAGCCTCTTGATGCGGGTGAAGGAGGAGAGTGCAAAAGTTGGCTTGAAACTCAACATTAAAAAAAAACTAAGATCATGGCATCCGACCCGCTCAATTCCTGGAAAATAGATGGGGAAGAAATGGAGGTAGTGACAGATTTTATTTTCCTGGGCTCCAAGATCACCGCAGATGGGGACTACAGCCAAGAAATTAAAAGACGCTTGCTCCTGGGGAGGAAAGCTATGGCAAATCTAGACAGCATACTAAAAAGCAGAGACATCACCCTGCCAACAAAAGTGCGTATAGTCAAGGCTATGAATTTCCCAGTTGCAATGTATGGCTGTGAAAGTTGGACCATAAGGAAGGCTGAGCGCCAAAGAATTGAGGCCTTTGAACTATGGTGCTGGAGAAGACTCCTGCGAGTCCCTTGGACTGCAAGGCAATCAAACCGGTCAGTCCTAGAGGAGATCAACCCTGACTGCTCTTTAGAAGACCAGATCCTGTAGATGAAACTCAAATACTCTGGCCACCTAATGAGAAGGAAGGACTCATTGGAGAAGAGCCTAATGCTGGGAACGATTGAGGGCAAAAGAGGAAGGGGACAGCAGAGAATGAGGTCACTGAAGCAGTCGGCGTGAGCTTAAATGGACTCTGGGGGATGGTAGAGGACAGGAAGGCCTGGAGGAATGTTGTCCATGGGGTCGCGATGGGTCAGATATGACTTTGCGACCAACAACAACAACAACAACAAAAAGCTGTTGCACATAAAAAACAGAGGAGCTCTGATCAACCATCATTTTGACAGTTTTGCTGTACTGTTGTCTGTGGACACCCCCACGAAATGCAAGCTTGGATAAACTGAGCCTGGTTTGTTCTCAGTCTTATAAGTGGCCACAAACTACTAGCGAAAGTGGCATTTGATCATAAGGCAAGGAGGCATTGAGAAATGTTTCCCCTTTTGCATTTGAGCATCCAAGAAGGGATAGGAAAGACAAAGAAAAAGAAGGAAAGAGGTTAAGAGAGCAAGGAAGGAAAAAGAAGGTAAGAGGGGAAGATATTTCCCCTTTTGCATTTGAGCATGCAAGAAGGGACAGGAAAGGAGAAAGGGAAAGAGGAAAGACAAAGAAAAAGAAGGGAAGATGGGTAGAGAGCAAGGAAAAGGTAAGAAGGTAAGAGGGGAAGGAAGAAGGAAGGAAGGAAGGAAGGAAGGAAGGAAGGAAGGAAGGAAGGAAGGAAGGAAGGAAGGAAGGAAGGAAGGAAGGAAGGAAGGAAGGAAGGAAGGAAGGAAGGAAGGAAGGAGATTATAATGAGAGGGAGTGAGGGTCTGAGGTAAATCCTGCCTTAGCACTTGGCCAGCAGCAGCCCTGCTGCCTTTTGCCATCCCCTTGTCTCCTCCTCCTGACCTCTCCTGGTGGTCTCCTGGTGGTCTATCACTGAGGATGCTTTGGTTACAAAGCCGGGTCTCCTCACAAGGAGAGGAAGTGGGCCTCCCTCTGACCTACACATTTTGCCCTCCCGTACACACCATGAGCAACCTGGCCAAGAAGAGCGAACACAGCAGCAGTGGGAGCTGGCCATGCCCACCACAGCCACGCCCACCCCGTCCCCCTGAAGTCAACCACTATCCTGATGCGGCCCTCAATGAAATTGAGTTTGACACCCCTGCCTAGAGTGTCTAATACATTAACCACTTCCTGAGATATTTATACGGCATTCAGAGTTTGCTTCCCATTAAGCAACTTCTATGTAAACATTTTAGCCAAAGCCATAACTGACAAAAATCAGACTACTTTTATCATTTTCAAGAAAGTGTATTCAGAGAATAAGCAATTTTTGGCTAAATTTAAGGCATCCAAGATGGAGTATTTTCCTTGACTAGGCAAAGCATGTTTTCTCAAAAAACTTGGGAAAGTTACATTGTTTCCTACATCTTGTGAAACTACGATACTATCAGGGGGGGGGGAGGAGAACCTCATTCAGAAGATTCAAATAATTTCCATCTTCTACTGTTCCCTCTAAAGCAGGGCTGTCAAACTCATCACGTGCTGGCCACGCCCATGCCCGGTTTAGCGAAGAGGAAAAAAGTCCCAATACGTCACGTGACGCTGTCATGACGACCTGAGTTTGACACCTCTGCTCTAAAGGAACCATAAAATAAATTGAAACCAATAACTTATTTAGAGAGGTAATAAACTAACAAAGTTTAGCTAGATTTAATATGGTGATTGGACACCAGAATATCATGCTTATTCCTAATTCATTCAAGATGAATGAATTACTTCTTCAGGTGTGAATGCCATTACTCATCATTATTATTACACTATATCACAATAAATTGGTCCTCATTATTCATCCATGTGGGTTTTACAAGCAGTATGAAGCTCACAATTTCATGAAAGGCAACTTGCAACATGTCACCTTCAGACATAAAACAACTATAAAGCAAGCAGTTTTTCTAGTCTTGGGCATTCATTTCCAACCTCTTGCCTCCCAGGAAGTTTCTACAAACATGAGTGAGCTAAAAACAAAATACTCCTACAAGTAATTCAAGTGGAAGTAATCCATCACCAATCATCAAAAGAATGAGAAGAATTATAAGTAACGTTTCTCCCAAGAGGCGAAAGAGAATGAAATTTCGATTTGTCATCTAGATCTTTCATCCCGACATGACTGTTGCAGTAGTGGGTTTCTCTTACCTTTGCTACAGGTTCGGGAACGGGAGCGCATGGGTGCGCGCGCGTGGGTGCACAGGCAACGCTTTTGTGCATGCGTACAACCTTCTGCGCATGCGCAGAGCATTTTTGATGATGTGGGCGGGTGGGTGGAGCCTCCCGCCACCGCCGCTACCAGTTCACCTGATCCGGGGTGAACCGGTAGCAACCCACCACTGGACTGTTGCCTCTCAGATGCCTGAATTCAAGATATGATGGAAAGACTGACAAGCCTCTGCAGTCTTATCAGACCTTCCTTATTCATTCAAGTGGTCATAAATGATATGCAAGGCATGACCCCTAGTGTATAACAAATGATTTTATGGCTTTAGGAAGGGAATGAAGAACTTTGGGGGACAAGTGAACTTCTTATTAGTACTTCCCATTGAAAACAAGATTCAGGAAAATGAAGTTTTTTTCTAGTAAACTTTTGCTGGAAACATTGGTCCATGTTTGGGATTTCAAATAGGTGCAAACATGTAGAAAGAAGGATGGTTTTGCAGATGTAGAATTCATCTTACTAAGGTAGGAAATAACCGATAGGTGGTGGCGATTGGCGGCGATAGGTGGCGGCCCCCACTGCCTGGAACGGGCCAAAAATGGGATGCACAGAGGTCAAAAACGGGGCGTGTGAAGGCCAAAAATGGGGTGCGCAGAGGCCAAAAACGGGGCATGCAGAGGCCGAAAATGGGATGCGTGGAGGTGGCAATAGGTGGCGGCGACAGCGGCAATGGGCGGCGGTGATCCCTGCAGCCTGGAACAGCTGATTGGCAGTATTCCGGGATGCCGATCCAACCACCAATCAGCTGCTCGTGCTAAATCAGGCTGCGATAACGTGCTGACGCTGACCAGGCTGTTTGCTGTTTGCTGCAAGGACGCTAGCCAGATGAATACCAATGGATACTGGGAGGCAGAGGCAGATTTTTTTTTTCTTGTTTTCCTCCCCAAAAGCTAGGTGCATCTTATAGTGCAAAAAATATGGTATGTTTTTGGAAAACAACTGGCTAACCTGATCAGAAGTGTTTCGAACTAAAATAAAGGGAGAAGGATTAATAAGGTCATGGATGAGTAATACATTGGCAAGTAATAAATTGAACACATTAGGAAAGCAAAACATTTGGGAAGTGACTAGTTTAAGTTTAATAAAGGGGGAAAGGAAAAAGGAAAAAGGAAATTGAACATAGGGAGTCTATCTAATTGTCTCAAATACCTCTATACAAAAGTACTCTATAGGTAACAAGCAAGACGAGCTGAGTGTCATGAGGCACAAAATCAAGTATGATATAACAGGGATCACAGAAACATGGTGGATGAATTCCAATGGTAGAACATTTGATTTGATGGGTACATTTCCTGATGGTAACATTTGGGTTAAAATAAGCTAACAGAAGGGGTGGCTTACTTGAAATCTGCCATAGATAATCAAATCAGTCACAAGTGGTAGATGAAGATTTATTGAAGCGGATAACTGAAGCTTCAAAAAAGAATAACATGACTATGATAGAAACTTTTAAATCCTTTCGATGTCTGTTTTAAATCTATCAAATACAGATAAATGCTTGACATTTTTTTTTTCTTTCAAAAGGCTCAAGAAATGTAAATCTAAATATGTCCTACTAATAAGAAGGAATTGGCTAATAATGTTAAAGTGCTGAAGACTCCGAATGCAAGTGACCCGTTGTTAGAGTTGCTGATTTTAATATATATATATATTAAAAACTAATTAAAAACCAGTTAAATACATGCCATGGATTTTAGAAAGGCCAATTTTAACAATGAGAGAGAAAGAGAGAGCTCTTTAATACTTGACCTACTCCTTAACAATAGAAATCAACTGGATAACTTCGGACAGTCACTGTCTTTCAAGCCTAAGATAAAGGCAATGACAAACCACTTGCAAAAAACGTGGAACTGCAAAGGCGCCAGAGGAGTGCTGTCACCCCCTTCAAGAAAAAGGATTCCAATAATTATCAACCAGTGACCTAACATCAATATCTACATAGTTGTTAGAGCAGATGATAAAACAGGGCTTTTGTAAGCATCTTGAAAACAATGTCAGGATTGCTAGGAATCAACATGATATTGCCAGAATAGGTCAGATGGAACAAATATTGTCTCTTTCTTTGACAAAGCAATCACCTTGGCAGATAAATAACAGAACAGAACAACAGAATTAGAAGGGACCTTGAACCCTCAGCCCAAGCAAGAAACCCTACACTATTTCAGACAAATGATTGTCCTCTCTCTTCATAAAAGAAGATAAAGAGAATACCTCAGTTTCAGCAAAGAAATTGACTTCTTAACTTCAGAGATTCAGCATTCATAGCTGCAGATAAAGAGCAGAAAGCAGTAGGGTCCTACTGGGTTCTGTTTTGGGCCAATATTAGTCAATCTTTTTATGAATGATTGGATTAACCAAACTGATGAGCTGCTTATCAAATCTGCTGATGACAAAAAACTGGAAGATGTAACCAACATCCAGAATGATAGAATGAGACCAATCCAGAGTCTAATCTGGACAGGTTGAAAGACTTTGTGGGGAGGAACAAGTTGTCCTTCAACCGGAAACCATTATATTTAAATGGCAAGATGTAAAATTCATAGCTTGGAAGCATTACACCAGAAAAGATCTTGGTTGTGATCATTAACAATAAGCTGTACATCAATGTAAGATAGCTACTATGATGGCTAATACTTTTGGAGGAGGAGAAGAAGCAATGTATCAAAGATGTGTGAAATCTCACCGTGCCTCATGGAAGGCTGGGCTTTATTACATAACAGAACAATAATATTTGTTCAGATCACGGAGTTAAAAAAACTAATCCCTCCCTCAGGATTCTTCCAAATGGGGATGTCACTCCATTAATGGAACAAGGTGCCCCCTCTTCATTCTCATGGTCTTATCACTGGTGTGGGTGTAATTGTACTAGGTCCCAGTTCTCCTGTCACATTTGCCCAAATAATTTAACTAAAGCAAATAGAAGCAAAGATCTGCCATGAAGGGAATGCAGAATAGGAAATCATAATTGATGGATCTATAATATTATCTCAAAGACCTCAAGCTACTAATCACAAGGTGTTTGATTCAAATCTCATCTTCCTTTTTCATGTTCGTTATCTATTTGTCTGAAATAATAATATTGTATCCTTTACAGAATTGTTATAGTGGTTATGGAGGGCCAGTAACACATTTCAGTGTAAACAAATGTTAAATATTATTATGAGGTATAATATATTATCCCAATGATTTAGTTGTGCTTCAAATGTGCTTGACTTCAGTCCTGGAAACTGACATACTGCTGCATAAACAGGGTTGTTGGGAATTTGAGCTATTACAAAATCACTATTATTTATAGAGATTAAACTAACCTATTAACATCTTATTAACATAAAGAGGCCCTCTTAAAGGGAGATGGGTGGTTTAGTTATATGAAATATAAACAAACAAACAAACACATATTCCTGCCAAAAATCTGAGGTGAGATGACTGGAAAAAGAGAGATGGTTACATTTAGTTGTGTATAAATATGACAGCCTCTAGATTCTGATTATGCTCAACAGTACTATTTCATCATTTAGTAAGATGGCCCCATATTGGAATACTACAGTTGCCAAGACTGATATTCTTTTTGTAACATGTATCTCAAGTATATGGCATTTCACACAATATTTTGTCCATTTAAAACTAAGAGTTCTTTTAGCATTTATATACATACATACATGTTTCTTAACCTTGGCAGTTTTAAGATGGGTAGACTTCAACTCCCAGAATTCCCCAATCAGTCCATCCATCTTAAAGTTGCCAAGGTTGAGAAACACTGATATAGATATTGAAAAGGTGGGTTCAGCTGGATCTAACATCAGAAAAGTAATATATCACTTCTCTGGACAAAAGAATTCCTATAATCTCCAAGCAGACTTGAATTAAAAGAATCAAAGTTCAAGCAATAATTCTAAATTGAAGGTGCTGCAATGGTAACTGGGATTGTGTTTTAATCCATCAGCTTCCTAGATTCTCATCAGTATGTCTGCAACATCCCAGTTTAATTTCATTACCTTATAGAGGAAGTTAATCCTTCCTATAGCTCCAACTTTCCCAATGTAGTTAATAAAGCCCAGATTGCCTTCTGTAGCTCCATAGAACTCATAGACCTTAAGGCATCCAAATCGGCACAGAAATTCTTTCCAGACCTCTCTCTTCATACCATTACCTATGGCCAGTCTCACACTATGATCTCGATCATTGTCCTTCTGCAAGAGAAGGATTAGCAAGAGAATCTTTACAACATTCAATAACATGTATTAATATATAGATTCTTTGTCATCTATGCTAAATAGGAGTCAAACATTATTCTTTTTATTCCTAAAATATCTTGGCTAGATTGCTACATTAAGGTAGGTAAGGGTGCATAGGAAAAACATGCACCATATTAGGTGACTTTGATGGTGTACTTTTTGCACATGCATATTGCACACCCTAATTCTAAATTGGCTGGAATGGTTGCAGTGATGTTTGGTGGACATAGATCAAGACCGGAAAATCTTTTGCCTGCAGTCTGAATGCAGCCTATGAGAAATTCTGTGCTTTCTATTAGATTCCCATCAAGTTCCAACCATTCTTTAAGACCTCACCCATTCTCCTTGCCCCCTACATTTTTTTAGTCTGAGCCAAAAGAAAATACAGGTTGTCCTCCACTTACAACCAGTTATTTAGTGACCATTTGAAGTTACAACAGACTCCCCAAAAGCTACTTATTATCTGCGCCTCGTGGTATTATGACCAATTTTGGGCACTCACCTATCAGTTCATATTTATGGCTGTTTGCAGCATCCCATGGTTATATGACCCCGATTTACAACAGTTTTGTCAGAAATCAAGGTTTACTGCCAGTTTCTTGTAAAAACTGCCCTAAAGCAATGGGTTTAACGATTGCAATGCTCACTTAATGACCTCAGCATTTGCTTAGCAACTGCTATGGAAAAGGTCATAAAATCAAGCCCAATCATACGGTGACTCAGTTTACAACCATCATGACTTACATCAAAATTTGAACACTAACTCTACCTCTTCTTTCATACCAGCAGCTGACTGCAAAGAAGAGATTTTCTTAGGCAAAATTGTAAATATACTCCATTAAGCTCATAGCTGCATAGGTTCTCCTCCCCTCCTGAGGGCTAACCCTTATCCCCCCCCAGTGCTAAACCCACCCCCCAAAACTGCAGGTGTAAAGTACAATGTTATTTTAAAACAGACTCCATTGTGATCAAGGGAGAAATGTCAAGGCCTCAAGGTAGCTGGAGGGGCATTTTTGAACAAAGGTGCTATTGGAGACTGAAAGATTATTCCCTCAAAACAAACAACAGACACAATAGGTTTTCAAAATAAATTTCTACTGAGGTCATTGGAGGTAGTTTAAAACCTAATTTCCAAGTATGAGATTAGAAAGGACAGGGTTTTCAGGAATGTATTAATGCAGAAGTTAATATGTAAATGGAGTAGTTATGTATGTGTAATAAAGTTATATACCCAAGGTACAAGGAAAATGGCAGAATTATTCATTTTCATTCTTTGAAATTCTTCATCTCCCTACCCCACTCACCAAAATTATTTATTCATTAATCTATTTATTACTTTATTTATATGCCTTTTCTGATTACCTTTGGTGCATTACATAAATAGCGCATTGTTTCGCCCACATATTGGATTACAGAAACCTGATATCGCCTGCAGTCATTCCAGAAATTTGAAACAGAGAACTTCGGCCCTAAAACACATGTAGCTCCTTATGAAAACAAAACAAAACAAATAAGGTTGTATGTCATAGTATAACGAAGCAACAGAAAAAATATGTTCCAATCAAAAAGTGGAACAAGTGGAAGAACAGACTTAAATACCATCAAATCAGACTAAAGTATGGGATTTGGAGTTTCTCCTGTATCTCAGGCCTGCCAAAAACCACCATCTCCTTGATTGAGTGCTAAAAACAGTATCTTGAAGAATGAATTCCAAATGGAAGATTGTTTTCATCAGAAAACCAGTGTGGATTGAAGGGGTGATAAGCATTTTGCAGATCTGAGAGCTGTTATTTCTTCCAAATAAAATGTGGCCACTAAAGAATACTTTTGAAAAATCAAACCCTATGTTTTTGTCTGTTGATCACTTTGAACAAATGACTCATCATGTTTTCCTGAAGGCACATTTTTGTCATATTTAAATTCTCTCCCTCCCTCTTTTTCTTCATTTTCTTCAAATTCTGGGATTAGATATTTAGTTTGCAGATTCTGGGAATTTGTAGTCCCAATACTTCTGGAAGAAACCAGATTGGGATGGTCCAGATTTGTGAGTGGCATCCTTCCTTTTTGATGCTGTTTTTGACCATTTCTTCCTATTTGGACTATATTTGTTAATTCCATATTTAGGTAGATCAAATGATATGTACTAAGAATTTTGCACTGAGACTTAGACTTTGGAATAAAGCATGTGTACACCATATTTCTTTCTTTTCCATGATCCATGTTTAGGCAACCCAGTAACCAGAGACTTCTGAGTCAAAACAACTTACAAATCATTTTTTTAAAATAAGTTATACAAACTATTCATGTATTCTAACTCTCTTCCCTTCTCTCCCCCTACCTCTGTTACTCTCACAGCTCTCATGTACTTATTGATGGATAGGTGGTACGTACCAACCTCCAGGCATCCTCCAATTCCAATGAGAAGCGCAGCCGAATGGTACAGTGGCAGCGGAGTGTAGATTATGTCCTTGGCATTGATGTCACACAAGGTGAATATCTTGGATATCATGAGCAGCTTTATTTGGTTGATGATAGCAGCTTTTGGTAGTCCTTAAGGGAAAGGGAAAGGAGCATAAGGAACACTCTAGCTATGGAGCAGCACCTATTCAATCTTGACTTCTTTCCAAAAAGCTAAAATGCATCAGTCCTAATTACTAATTGAATGGGAGACCACCAGAGCTGTTGGTCTGGTGGTCTTGGAATGTGACAAAAAGATGCTGGAAGACATTGGCAAACTACTTCTGTAAGTTGCTAAGAAAACAACAGCAAGGCTCCATACAGTCACCAAGGGTCAAGCTTAGCTGAAAGGAGATTTGATAATGCTTTAATTAACTTCTCATCTATATAGTCATTTAAGATTTTGTGGGTAACTCAAGGCCACAGTCTGATGATGATGATGATGATGATGATGATTGTGATTGTGATTTTCTGGGGGAGAGTTTCCCTTGTCTTGACAGGGATTTTTTTTCAGGTAGATTTTTTAATAAATTACATTATACTAAGCTTATTTGAAGTCATGTTTTTGTATGTTTCCTATCTCAGAATGGCGGAAAGCAAGTAGGTAGAGATTATTTCAAAAGTTGCAAAAAAGAGTTTCAGATATGGTCCTGGACTGCAGATTGCCAAGTCCTAAATTAAGGTAAGGCTATTTTTCACTTGACATAATGCACATCTGCTTCATTCTTCTTGAATATGCACCAGCCAGTCTTCAAATGGAGAGATATTCAGAGATTCCTAGACTTTCTCTTTAGTACTTCAGACATTTAACACATTCCAAAATTGTTCCTTCTTACCTGTGGTTCCAGAAGTAAAAATGTACACCGATATAGATTTAACTGTGACATTGGCTCTGTAGGAAGCAGGCACAGGTTCATCTGAGCTCAGTTTAACCTGTCCTAGTAATGCCTCTACACCATCAGTGGGGGAATTGTCACTGAGATAGAAAACTTGTAACCCGTCATCCTTTAAATCAGGCAGAACAGCTTCAATGGCATTTTTAAAATCTGAAAAGAAGAATGAAGGTAGAGCTTTGACTGGATCTTATTTCCTACCCTTATTTTGCTAACTGCATTATTCCGCACATAGGCAAGCAATAATAAATTAAAATTCTGCTTGAGTTGAGCTTGTTTACTTCATAGCTCATGAATGAATCATGGGCAGATTCTTGATTTTAGCTGTTGGTTATAGGTATATCAATTCAAATCTTTCTCAACTGCCTTTCTAGATATTACAATGTCTAATTGCTTCTTGACAGAATCACTCTTGCAGTTTTATGAGTTACGAGATTCAGGCCTCTTTTTCACATA
Source organism: Thermophis baileyi (assembly GCA_003457575.1). Taxonomy (NCBI): domain Eukaryota; kingdom Metazoa; phylum Chordata; class Lepidosauria; order Squamata; family Dipsadidae; genus Thermophis; species Thermophis baileyi. Next base: position 327,208 of record QLTV01004284.1, on the reverse strand, counting down.
AGTTTCCTGTAATGTTTCACTGAATCAAGACTTAAAAGTTTTTAAGGACATTATCAAGTCTATTGGTTTATTTAATTCTGGTTGCCCTTCCATTCCACTAGAATGAATTATAATTAACTTTCTCAACTGCAGGAATGTGTATTTCCATATTTCTATTCTACATGGAAGTGCATTATCTTTTCTTACAATATTGGGATTATATGGCAGTATTGTAGAAATATAATTCCACCACTTCAGTAAATCCATTATCTCTGGTCAGTCTAATTGCACAGAGGTTCCCAGTACTTAAGATTCAGAGATAACTCTAAGTGATGGCACAGTATAGAAAACATTCCTCCAAAGTATTTTTTGGTCTCCAACTACCAGATAAATTTTACATTAAAAGCGTTATACTGTTCAGTTTTTACTTTATGTTGCTATATATTTTGAATTATTTTAAAATATGTCTAAAATTAAGGAATTTTTCAGAGCTTTTCTGCATTAGATATTGACAGTCATTCAGAAGATCTGCCCTTCTAGTCCTTAGGCAATGATTTGGGCAACCAGATGATGCAGGAAGCACCAAATCTGCCTCCTTCATCTGCCAGCTGTAATATATTGCCATAGGAACTTTATAACGTAGCAGAACTATCACCACCCACGCACTTTCAGGGAGGTGACCAGACCTGGCTAGTTTGGCAGCAGCCTATTCCTACACCCAGTGAAGAGACGAAACAGGTCCCTGTATTTATGTCATTCCTGAACCAATCCTTAAGGCTATATCATGCTTCAACTTTGATCTCCAAAGCTGAGGTTACTTTGGAGTGTGGGAAGGATGTGTGGGAACATGAATGGAAAAGTTGAGAACCATACTTTTTCAGGGAAGAGATGCTAGCTTTGTCAACAATCAGCTTCAAGGATGAAAAATGCAAGACAAGAGTCTGTCAAACTGTAGGAAGGCTGGGATAAAGAATCCCATTATAAAGAAGGAGAGGGGCAACCATGCTGATTGATGGCAATTAACTAAGTGGCTCTATCTTATTATTTCACCAAAAAAAAATTTTTTATCTAGCCATGTCATGTTTTGCACCTGAGCCCAAGTCTTGTCAAGACAGACCAAATTGAGAATTTGGAAATATCTGCTGACTTCCTGTCAGCAAGATTGACAGCAGCATCAGACTGCAATCCCTTAAAGCAGCAGCATTTTTTCTAATACTGTTCTTCACAGCCCATCATTTTCAGAATATTCATTTTCTGACCTATAAGAACAACACATTTTATTAGCCACAAAGTACATATCATAGACATGAGAGTTGGGTCAACATGTTATTATAGTGGAAGGAACTACACCAAGGACTGTTGCTCCTTGAAGTGGCACATCTTCTGCTGTGCTTAACAAAGAAGTTGAGCACAATCTGCAGAGAAGGTGCTACTTGCTTACTCCAGACTACTCAACCAAAGCCTTGTGTGAGGACACTTTTTTGACTAGCGAGTTCTGACATTTACTTTGGACCATTTCAAAGCTGCCCAGTTGGAAGCATTTCAGATAATGCTAAGGGAGAAAGCTGAGAGGAGCCCTTAGTATTGGTCCAAAGTCAGTCAAATTACTTCATCAAATGATTGTTGGTTGGTTTTTCCACTGGCAGGTAATGTGGGATGGGAAGAAAATGCAGACAAGGGAATTGGACCAATTGTCCAATGATCTGGATTATTCCAGATTCAGGTTTGAAGGGTTAGGGTAGTATCAGTTGCCTGCCTTATCACTGAGGCAGAACAGGGTCAGAGATAGGCCTCACAACATTAAAATAGTGGATGTGATAGAATGATCAAAACTCTGTCCTTTTTTAACATGCATCCAATGGATGTAAGAAGGAATCAGTAAAGAGAATATTTGTAGCTCAGAGTTTAAATGAGGGGTCTTTGGTGCTCTCTGAGCTTGGCTGTTTTCTTGTAAACATTTCATTATCCAAACTAGGTAACATCATCAGTGCGAATAGTGGAAGTGTGCCTGCAAGCAAATTTCTCCCATTTGCGTGCTTTCTGAAGTGTTTGATTCCCATAAATGGTACCAATAAAGGAGAATATTTGTAGCTCAGAGTTCAAATGAGGGTTCCTTGATGCTCCCTAAGCTTGGTTGTTTTCCTGCAGATGCTTCATTACCCAAACTGGGTGACATTATCAGTGCCATCAGTATTGCTAAGTAGCACTGATGATGTTACCTAGTTTGGGTAATGAAATATCTGCAAGAAAACAACCAAGCTCAGAGAGCACCAAGGACCCCTCAAGAAGGAATCAGACTTGAGTCACTTTAGTCACATCCATCATTTGATTTTGTTTTAATTTTTTGTGCCTGTGGAAACCCCTGAGCTAAGCCATAAGGGCAGCACCATTTATGTCAGCATACAGTACTTATCTCCTGATTCAAGGACTGCAGGAACGAAAGCTAATATGACCATGAGGAAGAGTCCTAATTCTAACAAGAGAATATATGATGTGATAGTTATCTGCTGAAAAAGCATCGGGGACATTGCATAAGGGAACCTCACATCAGGGACTTTCACCTATCAAAAAGAAAAAGAAAAGCAGGATATTTTGCATCTTGTCACTGCAAGAATAATTTACTTTTTTATTAAGCAAAAGCAAAACAAAAATCCCAACTCCTTGCACCATAATAAGATTAATAGCTTCATCTCTCTAGAATTTATGTGCATAAATCCAGAAGCCTGGGAGTGGGTGAATGGTGGGAAACTGGCTTGTCCACAAACTTTCCAAACATCATGGACTAAAAAGGAAAATTGCTTCATCCAAAGTTTGAGACATATCCCTGCCCAACCAGAAATACATCAGCTCATTTGACCAACAGAAGCAATAGCAAGGGTCTACACAGTTGGAGCACTGATGCAAAGGTTGCATAAGCATCCCCCTGAGGGTTCCCTTCCTCCTCAGGCAGGAGATGAGAAGAATTTGACAGCAGAAAAACGTTGTCAGGACATGTTTGGATTATAGTTTCTTGCAAATAGGAAAAGGCTTGTTGTTGTGGTAATGGTCTGTTCAGATGAGATTGCAAAACATTATTAGCATTCTTTCTTTCTGCTACATTCATTTCCACTTTCTTGTGGCATTCAGTTCAAATATTAAGTTGCTCTCTTTTCTTTTCAGGCAAAAATGTTTTCTAAATTGCTTTCACAGTATTTTTTTTTCCTTCCCTCTTTCCAGGAACCTCACTGTTTTTTCCCCCATGAAGAAAGTTTTTCCCCATGAAGAAAAAAATATAAAATAAGGGAAAAGAAAACAAGTTTTAAGTTATTGAATCATTATTTTGAAAAAGAGCAAATATTTTGATACCTAACTAAGGTTTTGAATTAATAACAGCAGCACACTGCACAAAACTTGGAAGTAAGCAAGTAGGTGGTGAAATCAGTTCAAACCAGGGTAAAAGAGAAAACTTCACTTCATCTGCTATCTTTTCTGCCACAAAACTGAGATTTAGGATGGAGTATATTCCAGGCAGGGGTGGGTTCTAACTTACCTCGCTGCCGGTTCGCTTCCTCCCACGCTGTGTGGGCACGTGCGTGTTACACACGTGTGCATACGCAGTGCTGAAAATCCAGCTTTTGTGCATGCGCAAAAGCAAAAAACAAGAATGAGAGACCTGGTTCGGGGGAATGTCCAGCCGGCCATCATTGCCAATTCAGTGAGCGCGGGGAAATTCCCGCTACTGTTTCTAAAGAATTGATCCGAACCGGCAGGAACCCACCTCTGATTCCAGGTAAAGTGAATTAACTCAGACCATAAGGAGAATTCAATTTCTAGAATCCCTGTGTTTGAGACTAGCAGAAACTGAGCTGTAGACCTTTGACTATACTTCAGCTGGAATCTTTTTTTACAACTTTACAGAACCTATGAAGATTAACATGGAACAAATGAAAGTGCTGAATCAAGATATGTGCATAATACAAAGGGACTCATTAAAGCAAACAGGAAGGGTCAAAGATCACTGAGATTCCCTCCTCTCGAGAGAGCTGAAATCAAGCAGCCTCAGACTCATATATCATATATTATACTCATAGTGAAAATATACATTTCATGATCAGTGGACATAACTGTTTGGTTTAGCTCACCTGGGGTTGTCAGAAGCACTTTGGCATTGCAGGTTTTCAACACATGCAACAAAGATTTTAATCGGATGTTATAATTGATGCATGCCATGGTGCAGCCAATCTTCTCCAAGCCCATCCAGATCCAGATATAGGCAGGGATATTCTTCAAGAAAACAGCCATGGTTTCCCCTTCTTTCAGCTTCACATAGCCCTTCAGCACTCTGGCCATTTGGTTGCTACGTCTGTCAATGTCGTGATAGGAATAAATTTCATCTTCAAAGAGAATGAAGGGCTTCTCTGGATGTTTCAGGACCTTGTCTAAAAAACAATCCAGGAGGGTGAATGGTGGATTACGCTGCAAACACTTTTGGGACTTGTATCCCATCCACAAGAGAGAGAAAAAGAAGCGTAGGTCCAGCCAAAGATACGGCAAAAAAATATTGGCCAGCAGAGGGACAAGGATCAAAACCCCCAGCAAAATTGTATAAAAGTGAAGCATGTCTACACACTGGTCTGAGATCCAGCACACTGGAAGCAACAGGCACACGCTGGCAGTTGTGTAGAATGAAAACAAATAGCAATGAAGGGAGAACCTTTGCTCCTCCCACTCCTCCTCCCTTGCAGAAATGTCCTTGGGTGCCTGCCAGTAAAGTTTAACCCTCATCAAATGCTTTCTTGGATTCTTGTCTAGTTCATTGCTGAGAATGGTGTGGGTCTACTCATCTGAGGGTTAAAACAAAGCCTGAATGAAAATGTCCTGATTAATTAATGGAGATCTTAACAACTTACATTCATAATAGTTTTCCATGTCCACATCTTTCCAAAAACCTTGAATGCATTTCAAGTATAACGTTGCAAAAAAGTTCATCCGGTTCCTTCTGCACTTGACAAAAAGTGAAAATGTTGTGGGTTCCAACTGGTTTTGCTCTCTATTATTTGTCAATGCTAATTCAAATAATTTGTTTTGCAAAATACACGGTAAGGTAAACTACAGGTAGTACACATTTGGAACAGAATTTCCATTGATAAGCAAGGTGGTTGTTACGTAAGCTGTACCCAATTTTATGACCTTTTTTGCCCCTGTGGTTAAGCAAATCATTGCAGTTGTTAAGCGAATCATGCAGTCATTAAGTGTATCCAGCTAATCCATTCACTTTGCTTGTTAGAAGCAGGATGGGAAGGTCACAAATGGCAATCACATGAACCTGAGACATTGCATTGATTGCAAACATCATAAATATATACCAATTGCCAAGCATGCAAATTTTGATCATCTAACATGGGGATGCTAGACAGTCATAAGTACAAGGACTGGGTGTAAGTCACTTTACAAAATAACAGTTGGAAGGGGCCTTGGAGGTTCAAGCAGGAAAAACTATACCATTTCAGACAAATCAAAACTGGATGCAATATTTGAAGTGTGGTCTTATCAAGGCATTATAAAGTGGTACTAATACCAGTAATCCTCAACTTACAACCACAGTTGAACCCAACATTTATGTTGCTAAGTGACTGATTTGTTAAGTTTTACAATCTTTCTTTCTACATTTGTTAAGTGAATCACTGCAGTTATTAAGTTAGTAACACGGTTGTTAAATGAATCTGGCTTCCCCATCGACTTGCTTGCCAGAAGGTTGCAAAAGGTGATCACATGACCCCAGGAAACTGCAACCACCATAAATGTGAGTTATTTGTTAAGCATCCAAATGTAAATCACGTGATCATGGGGATGTTGCAATAGTCATTGTGAAAAATTGTCGCTTTTTTTCAGTGCTGTTGTAACTTCAAATGGTCACTAAGTGAACTGTTGTAAATCGAGGACTACTTGCACTTCACATAATCTTGATTTTATCCCTCTGTTAAGGCAAGCCTAGGACTGTGCTGGCTTTTTTGGCAGCTGCAGCACACTGCTGGCTCATATTTAAGTGATTGTCTACTGGGACAAAGATCCTTCTCACAGTTACTACTATTGAGCCAGGTACTACCTATTCTATACCTGTGCATTGGTTTTTCCTGTCTAAATGTAGAATCCTGCTTTTTTCACCATTGAATTTCATTTTGTTATATAGGGTCCAGTGTTCAAGTCTCTCAAGAGTCTTACTGTTTGTGGACGATCCGTCAGGAAGTCTTTGATCCAGTCACAAGTGAGGGGAGGGAAATTCAGGTCAGTCAGCTTTTCAATGAGAATCCCTAGTAAGATGGTATTAAAGGCCGAGCTATAGTCTATAAAAAGCATTCTGACATAATTCCCGGATTTCTCAAGGTGGCTCAGTGCAATATATAGAGCAGTGGCGATGGCGTCCCCTGTCGACCTGTTGCTTCTATAAGCAAACTGTTGTTGATCAAAATTTGGTGGAAGACAGGACCTGAGGTGTTGTAAGACCAGTCTCTCAAAGCACTTCATCACTATAGACGTCAGTGCAATGGGTCTATAGTCATTCAGGCTGTTTATGGCTACTTTCTTCGGAACTGGGATGATTGTGGCTGCTTTCAAGCATGATGGGACTCTAGCCTATTGCAGGGAGATGTTAAAAATCCTTGTCAGGACCCCTGTTAATTGGTCAGCACAGGTTTTTACCACTTTCCCCAGCACCCTGTCTGGACCTGCAGCCTTGTTGAGATTTACGGCCTTCAGCACAGCTCTCACTTGATGTTCATCCAGGGTGAGTGGCTGGAGGTTAGAGGGTCCTTGGACAAGAGCCACAGAGACAGGTCTTTTAACCTCAAAGCGGGCAAAGAAGCTATTCAGCTCCTCCACCAGCAAGGCATCAGCATTGGCTATTTTCATCGTATTGCCCTTATAGTTGGTTAGATGTTTTAACCCCTGCCACACCTGTCTTGAGTTATTATCTTCCAGATGCTTCTCTATCTTATGTTTGTATTTCTGTTTAGCCACCTTAATGCCTCTCCTCAAGTTTGCCCTGGCCTCGTTGTATTCGTCTTTATTTCCTGCCTTAAAGGTGGAGTTTCGGGCTCTCAGAAGTGATTGTACCTCTGCTGACACCCAGGGTTTACAATTATTGTAAACTCTGATGCGCTTATTCACTGTTACATTGTCTGTGCATGTTTTAATGTATGAGAGAACAGTGTCAGTGAATTCTTGCAGCTCCAGATGTTCAAATATACTCCACTCGGTAGTCTCAAAGCAGTCCTGCAACTGGCAGAGTGCTCCCTCCGGCCAGATTTTGACAGTTTTCCTGACTGGCCTTATCCTTTTCCTAAGGGGGATATACTTTGGGCACAATAGCAGACAGAGGTGGTCAGACATATCCAGATGGGGGAGGGGGATTGCTCTATATGCCTGTCTTAAGTTTGAATACATATGGTCTAAAGTGTTCTTACCTCTGGTGATACACTGCACATACTGCACAAACCTAGGGAGAACAGACTTTAGACAGGCTTGGTTAAAATCCCCAGCCACAACAAAAGCGCCCTCAGGGTAAGTTTGCTGCTGCGTCTCGATGGCGTCATATAACTTAGAGAGCACTGTGCTAACATTTGCATCAGGTGGAATATAGATAGCAGTGATAACTATAACCGAAATCTCTCTAGGTAAATAAAATGGCCGACAAATGACAGTTAAAAATTCCACATCTGGAGAACAGTGTGTATAAGTAACTCTACTGTTAGTACACCAGTCATTATGTGTGTAAATACAAAGTCCTCCACCTCTGCTTTTACCAGAGTTGCCATTTCTGTTGAAGCGGTGTGTGGTGCGGTTAGTTAGCTCCACTGACGTGTCTGGTACAAGTGGATGAAGCCAGGTCTCTGTAATGATCATCACACAGCAGTCGCGAATGAGCTTATTCGCTGCCATCCATAGCTCTAGTTCATCAGTTTTGTGGACAAAGGATCTAGCGTTGGTTAGAAAAATACTTGGTAATGCTGGTCTGTGAGGCTGCTTCCATAACCAAGCTAGCAAACCAGCTCTGCATCCCCACTTCTGCTTCCTCTCTCTTCACCATCGACGCCGCCTCCCAGGCCCAATCCATGGAGAGCCCGGCAGTCTTACTATGTCACTCGGTATATTATGAGACCGTTGGAAGTCTCTGGTAATATTCAGTCGACTAGAAGATCCAATATTTAGTAACTATATAGACAAGTTAGGTATAGACTAGTTTTTGTCCACACACTCCACTGTGACACCAGGAGCTCAAAGCTGCAGTGTCTATGCTCGCCGCCATCTTGGGAAATTCTCAAGATGGTCAAGTTGGTCATCTGGTTACGAATCCATCTGTGTTGGATACTGTTTAACCCACATTTTTCTATCTTATCAAGTAGCAGGTTGTGGTCTACTTTATCAAATGCCTTACTGAAGTCAAAGTAAATTATGTCCATAGCATTTTGCTAGTTCACTAATTTTGTCACATTATCAAAGAATGCAATAAGATTTATCTGGTATGATCTGTTTCTCACAAACCCATGTTGGCTTCTGGTTATGACCTTACTTGCCTCTCAGTGTTTGCAGATTCATTACTTGATTATCTTTTCCAGAATCTTCACAGGTATTGATGTCAGGCTGATAAGTCTGTAGTTTCCTGGGTCCATTTTTTTTCTTTTTTGAAGATGGGAACCACATCAGCCCTTTTCCAGTCATCTGGTAGTTTCCCAGTGCTCCAGGATCATTGAAAGATATGGTCTAGGGATTTTTTTCAGAGCTTTTGTAACTCTGAATGATCGCTAAATAAATGGCCGTAAGTTGAGAACTATATGTATTTGTCTTATAGTCCTCTATTGCTGAAATCTTTATGCTATAATTTTAAACCCTTTTAAAAGATTAAAATGTTTTTTAGTTATTCATTACGGACATTTCTACCATACCATCCCAAAAAGTTCTAAGTGGCATAAGGAAGAAAGGTTTAGAAAAACAACAAACAAATAATGTCTAAACTGTAACAGCAAAGTACATGGGAACAGACTCCAAATTTAAAATTCCTTGCATACTATCTCCTAAAGCAGTTTTTCATTTGTCTATGGAAGCTCATTAGGGAACTGGTGGTCCATGTACATGGGGACACAATATTCCACAGAAGGAGTGAGAAAACCAAACTATGGTGTCCTTGAAGATGAAACTCATGTAGCAGGACCGCTCTTACAGATCTTACATTCCAGGGGCAGATTCATTCCAGGGGAAGTGATCTTGGAGATAATCAGGCCCTGAGCCATGGAAAGCTATAATAGTAACAATCAGCCCCTTGAATTTCACCCAGAAGCCAACACGCAGGCAGTGCAATTCTTGGAGTATCAAAATTACATAGACAAATCTAGATGTTGACATCACAATTCAAATTGCTGCATATCACCTCAGTTTAGCTTTTGGATAATATTCAAAATCAGCCCCATGTAGATTGCAATTGGTGAAATGTCAAGGGCATGGATGATCAAGTGCAATACCCCTGAGTCCAGGAAAGATTAACCGGCACCCAAGATATAATTGTGAAATTTCATTTCCAAGGAACATATTATAAACTATTCCAACAATTATCATGTCAAATTAAACAGCAATGGGTGCAAACTTTATATTACTTCAATGTTGTCAAACTGATGCCAAAAATACACTGTCAGTCACTAACTAGGGGGGCATATATTTTTACTTTCATTATATAGATTATGGCCAAATGTCACTCTAGGTTCACGCCTTGGTATACTGGAAAGATTCCCTTTTACAAGAGAGAGAACGTGGAATATAGACTAACACTTCTTTTTATAGTTTGGGCAAAAAAGATACTTCAAAGTAAAAGCTGATTGGATTAGGAAAAGTCCTTTGTGAAATCCAATAATATGTAAGCATAAGAATTGAAAATTGCATTGTATTCTGAATAAAAAGAGCATTGTATTCTGAATAAAAGTAAAAGAAACATTTACAAGAGAAAAACATCAGAATGAGCAAACACTGACAGTGCTTTTCCCAATACTGGGGTCAAATAGTTGTTTTGTTCAATGAAAAAACCCAAATGTATTTTATTTCCAATGTTGTTGTTGTTAGTTGCGAAGTCATGTCCAATCCATTGCCAGCCCATGGACAATGTTCCTCCAGGCCTTCGTATTTACAATGTATCAAACACTAAAAGAAAATACCTTTTTTACATTCTTCTTGAAGATTAATGCTTATGGCAAATTATTTGAAAGGAATACATTTGAAAGAAAGAAAAAGAGAAATAAGGCTAATTAAAATACAAGAAAACCTATATTAGTTAACCAGTGAAATAGTATCTCAAAAAACCATGTTGCAAGTATTACAAAGTCCATACTGTGTGGCACTCAGAAGCTAATCATGTATTCTGTGAGTCAAATATAAATCTATACATACATACGTTTTCTCCCCTATGGATGTTTCTCCTAGAAAGAAACCAGGCTGCATTAAAATGGCTCAGATGGTACAAAGACAGAACTCATTATCTGATAAATAAGTTTGGGTTTTTTTCCAGAACAGCCAAAAGTGGAACAAAATTTTATTACACAGTCATCATTGAGGTATTTTCCTAATAAAGGAAGTACCTTAAACAAAGGATAAGTATATAGAATTTCCAAATGGATATTAATTCTCTGGTTAAAACAATTTAGCAGTTTACCTTTAGGACATACACATATTTGAATGATTTGGGTGCCTCCTACTCAGCTAGTTGAAGCTTGTAGTGTAGGAAGTACATTTACACCCTGGAGGTTAAGTGGTGCTTATCTCTGCACAGACTGGGGTAAGATGCTATATTCAGGAATGTACTTTATTGTTTATCCAAGTATTAATACCAAAAGCATAAAAATTTAAGTCTTCCCCACCAGGGGTGGGTTCTACTTACCTTCCCCACCGGTTCGCATCGCGACGTTTTGCTTCCACACATGCTCAGTAGCTGCAATCAGCCCAAAACACAGCTGAGGAGATGATCAGCTGTGCTTCGGGCGAAGGAATAAAGGTCAGTATAAACCCGAGGGTGGATGGGAGGGCCCTTTTTCAAGCAGCAGAAGAGGAAAAAACCTTCCAAACAGTAAAAAAAATTGCAAAAAAATAACAAAAAAAAGATGGCACCCACGGACCGGCACCGGCCGATCCACTTCAGTGACGTCACCAGCGGGTCGCTACCGGTTCGGGCGATCCGGTCTGAACCGGGAGGAACCCACCCCTGTTCCCCACACTATTTTATTTATTAAATTTCTACACCATTCATCTCACCTAAGTAACTCTAGAGGTTTACAACAGCAATATAAGTGTGTCTCTCTCTGTGTGTTACAGGATATTTTTCCTGTAAGACATGCTCTTTATTATTTTGTTATGAATCTTGATGCATTGTTATTTCAAAACAATGAAATGAGTACATTATTAAATAAAAGTATTAACATAGTAATACTTAGATAACTTGGATTGTTTAAAATAGAGGAAAAAGATATATTAATATTAGTTTTTGTTTGATAACCAAAATTGGTTTTGATGATTGGTTGTTAAGCAAAATGATCATTAAGTGAAAATCATGTGACCACAACAGTGCTTATGATTTTACTTCAGGTGTCTTTGCTTTATAGCAGTGATGGCGAACCTTTTTTGGTTCGCGTGCCAAAAGGGGGTGTGTGCGTGCGCTAGCGCGCGTGCACATGCCCACACCCATTCCCTCCCCCCCACGCATGGCGCATGCGCACAACCCCCCGGCCGGCCCTGTGCATGCGCCC
>QLTV01004284.1:282364-305847 GCA_003457575.1 Thermophis baileyi | reverse complement strand
AAAGAAAGAAAGAAAGAAAGAAAGAAAGAAAGAAAGAAAGAAAGAAAGAAAGAAAGAAAGAAAGAAAGAAAGAAAGAAAGAAAGAAAGAAAGAAAGAAAGAAAGAAAGAAAGAAAGAAAGAAAGAAAGAAAGAAAGAAAAACTTATGACCACAATTGAGCCCAAAATTTTGGTTGCTAAGCAAGAGAGTTGTTGTGAGTTTCACCACATTTTACAAATTGGCAACCACCAAGCCACGCCCACCTGAAGCCACACCCACAGAACCAGTAGAGAAAATTTTTAGATTTCACCACTGGTCTGCCGGACTTAAAATTATGAATTAGGGTCCGTGGGATTTAAAATTATGACCTTGGTGGTCCCTGAGGTCCAAAAGGTTGGGGACCCCTGCACTAGAGGGTCGGTCTATTTTCACCCTTCCACAAAGTTATGCCCGTCAGAGATATTAATTTACAATTCCCGCCACTAACACGGGCAAGTTCATCATTGCAATACTAGTTGATATATTTGGAGGGCAGTAAGTTCCGGAAGACTAGCATGGGCAGGTGCCTTCAAAGCCAGGGTGGGCTAACATTTCCCTCCGATTAAGTATTATTGCGGCAAAAGTTTATACGCATTTGCGAAGAAAGGAAACGCTTGCTGCATTTCCTGCATTTTCCTGCCAAAGAAAAACGGAATCTGCAATTTGTGCAGTTCGCCCTAAGGCAGTGCCTGCCTTATCTTTCCTTTCTCTACGACCATAGATCCCAACCGGTGTGTTCTGATGGATGCTGGGAATTGTAGTCAACAATGGATACTCTCAGATTAGGGAGTCCACTCTACACTTTTTTGACTCTACGGATACGCGCCCCGCCAACAGGGCACGGTGCGGAAGTGCCGGGAGGGAGGCGACGTACAGTACGCGGAAGGAGGTCGCCGTAGAAAGCCTGTTGGAGTAGATGTTCCGCGCTGCAGACCGGGAAGGTAGGTGTGCGGGGCTCCACCTCCAACATAAGCCCCGCCCACTGGGTCCTCGCCACGCCTCTTTGTTCCAAAGCCCCATGCCGGTTCCGTTCCCAGGTACAGGTACTGAGTGATCAGGAGCCCGGACGGCTGGCTTCCGTTGGCATAGGTGCGGCAGAGCTTCAGATGCTGACTGTTGTGGTTGGAGCCCTGGGGCCGATGCGGAGGCAGAGCTCAGCCCCGGAGCTCGTGCAATCATGAGAAGAAAGCGCATAGCTCTGAGTCTGCGAAGAGTATATTTCACTAACCAAAACTGGAAATCCAGTAACTCCTCCCATTATTATTAATTACTCGCTCGGGAGCTGGTCCAAGATTCAGGACCATTTTGTGCCAGTGTGAATTATACATATATATATATATATATATTTGCTAGTAAGGCCCAAACGCAGCTTTCAGAGATAGAAACTTTCTGTGCATAAAAAAAGTAAGTCAGGACTGTTTAATTAGACCCAGCATTTCGGAGTTATTCCTGGTGGCTTTCCTGGCAGTCTCTCTTTTTTTCTATAGACAAGATTAGGCAGAGTATCAGTTTCTTTTTAAGTAGGCAGCAAAGTATCCTTCATTTCATTGTAGTTGCCCACAAAACTCCCCTCCCCCCCCCCCTTAACTTTTAAGATAACTCCATTTTTACAGGGCTTGAAATCATCTCATAATATCCTCTCTAGTTAGGTTAATGTTTTACCTCTCAGTAAGATTTCAGTTAACTCTCTCACATTTGTGAAAAAAAAATCTATCTATAATTGTCTTGCCTGTATTTTTAAACAAACTGTAATTTTATATGTTGCAGTTTTGCCTGGATGTCCTCTATATGTGTTGGAAATACAACTGCTAGGGTTTCTTATAGTTGCATTGCCTTCATACATGTGGAGATAGCAAGCTTAAGAAGGCAGGTTTGTACTTATTATTTATTTACTGTAGCTATTTTGCAGTGTTTGCCCTACTTTTCATCCATATTTACAGTATATGAATGTTTGCAAACTTCTTACATTTTTATTGCTGTGTGACTTTTTGGGTGGGGTATATATTTACATATGCTAGGGTGTTTATTAGACTTGCATACTCAATGAAGTAGTACGTTTTCAAAAAAAGAAAACTTCTACCACACTTGATATTCAAGGTTATGTGGCAAGATCTGATGTCTTTCTGCCTTTCCTCTCTGCAAAGCCTCATGAGAGAACAACCTAGCAAATTCCCATCAAAGCAAAACTAGAATTGGAAAAAGCAAAATTGGAATTTTTGTTAATGACTGGCTGGACAACTTTCTCATTATCTCTTGCCTGGTCTCTTTTATTTAGAGATGCTGAAATTGGAAGCTGGGACTTCCTCTTTGCATTGCAGACTGAATCATTGATTCTCCCCCCCCCTCCCAAAAAAAATGGACATTCCCACATGTAGAATCTCAGTGAGGGGTTGTGTGACCAAACTAGCCAATGAGCTATTTCTCTCTGTTAATAAAATGTTCTTTGAGTAAAATAACTACTGGTGGCTTCATGCATTTGCCTTAGCAGAAATACAAATGCTGCTTGTTGTTGCCTTCTTCTGGAATGTTGTTTTGATCTCTCATTCCAGTCTATAATTCTGGACTTTTCTGCCATCCAAATATTAATAAGATCCACCCTTGCTTAGCTTTTCCAGATCAGATAAAGTTTCTCAGGCATTAAGCTGTGCCCAATGTTACACAACAAGATCCTGTTGTACCATGTCAGCCCTATCACGTGGACTACACAAGATAAGCTAATTCTACTTTATTGTAAAGCTACATTAACACAATTCACTCTTCACATCCTTGTCTCCTTTACAGCGTGAGAAACAGGAAGGGTCCCTTATGAGCCTCTTGCCCACCCACTATCCAACTGCAGTCTATGCTGTCTCTTTTCTGATTGTCCGAGGTTGGTAAAATGAAGACCCAGATTGTTGGGGGCAAGATGCTGGCTCTATAAACAATTTATATAGGGCTGTAAAGCACTGCGAAGTGGTATATAAATCTAAATGCTATTGCTATCATCCTATCTTTGATTTATGATTGCCGAATTAATGTTAGCTTCTGAGGCATGTCTGATAATTTCTTTCTCTCCAATGTTGTTTCAGGGTTTCTATTAGAGATTCTCTTGCCCGGCATCCTTATTTGTGATGCAGAGTATATTTTGAAGGCTCTAGAGCTATAAAGATTCCAGTGTGGGATACAAGACAGAATGGCCGAAGCTGTCCATTATATTCATTTGCAGAACTTCAGCAAGTCTCTTCTGGAGACCCTGAATGGGCAACGTCTAGGTGGTCATTTCTGTGATGTGACAGTGCACATCCAGGAGGCCACCCTGCGGGCTCACCGGTGTGTGCTGGCTGCTGGCAGCCCCTTTTTCCATGATAAACTCTTGTTGGGCTACTCAGAGATTGAGGTACCCCCTGTGGTCCCCAGCCAGGTAGTGCGTCAGCTGGTGGAGTTTATGTATAGTGGCTCTCTGGTCGTAGCCCAGTCTGAAGCTCTGCAGATCCTCACCGCTGCCTCCATCTTGCAAATCAAGACTGTCATTGACGAATGCACCCAGATCATCTCTCAGAATCGCAGCCCGAAACCCCCCACTGTTGCTCCAGCGGTACCCCTATCTCTTCCCAGAGTTCTGCCTGGCAAGCCCCAGGAGCAACAATCCAAAGAGGTCATTGGCAGCCTCTCACGACCAGGTGACCTTGGCGCTGCCCACCTTGAACCCCCAAAGCTGCTTTGTGCCTCAGAGGTGCGTTATAAATTGCGAGACTTGCTGTCCTCCCAGCACAGAGAAGTTAGGACAACTGCCTGTGAGGGGTCCATAAGTGAAGGAGACACAGGAGGTTCCTACCTGCACTCCACTGAATCTGCCCCCAGTTGCCATAGCCGCAAGCAGCGCCAGCCAGTGAGGCTTCAGCTGTCTGAGACAATGCCGGTGATCATCAAAGATGAAGAGGAAGGCAGTGGGGAAGGCCCAGAGGGGTCGGAGGTAGAAAGAGGGGCCAAACTGAGCTGCTTTGCTGAATGCAGTGGGGGTGGCCCCTTTGCTGCTGACTTCAGTGACCAGGCAAAGGACTCGGGGGGTAGCAGTGGAGCTGACCGGAAGGAGAGCCTCCACTTGGATTATGCCACCCCGGAAGGTCAGGATTTCTTTGGGAATCAGGATGTCTTTTCCGAGTCCTTCATCCCATCCTGGCAGGGAGAAGAAAGTGGAGAAGAGGCTACAGTTTCCACCTCTCGAGATAGAGATAAATTCCACCCTGATTGCAACGTAGAGGCTTCCAATCTGAGGAACTTAACAGGAGAATTCAAGCAAGACCTAAGTGGCTCCACCTCTGGGTTTCCACCCCGGAGCAGCAGCAGTGGTGGGGCTGAGGGCTTGACCTTTGTCTCCTCCCTAGGCATCCAGCGGGAGCTCAAGGCAGAAGTCACTAATACCAGCACAGTCACCAGTAATACCAGCATCTTCCAGTTCCACCTGCCCCAGCCTGGTGGCGTAGCCCAGACCTTCTACAGCATTCAGCAGCAGCAGCAGCAGCAGCAGCAGCAGGAGTCAGGTGCCAGCAATATGGTGCAGCTCAGCCCCAACACAATGGTCACCGGTGCTCTTCATGGTGGGGAGCAGCAGAGCCAACAGCCTGGAACCTCCCGCTGCTTGGAACCTTCCTATCAGTGTAGCCACTGCCAGAAAACGTTCAGCTCTCGGAAGAACTACACCAAGCACATGTTCATCCATTCTGGTAATGAAATCAGTAAGCCAGGGAGGCGGGTTGTCAGTGCTGGGGAAGAACAAGGCTGGGCCTCAGAAAATATCACTCTTCAGTGGTTGAACAAGGTTGTTTTTTCCTACTATTTTGAGAGAATGGTAAATGAAGGCAGACACAAGGAGCTGACACTAGACTAGAGCAATGGTTCTCAACCTGGATAGCTAAGATGTGTGGACTTTAACTCCCAGAATTCACCAGCCAGCATGTGCTGGCTGGAGAATTCTGAGAATTAAAGTCCACAAATCTTAAATGTTACTCAGGCTGAGAAACATTGCACTAGAAAGGAAGAACATTTCTTGCTGATTTCCAAGAAAAGTTCTAAGTAAATACATGCAGCTAGGAAAAATGCATACAAAAATCCAAATAGAGCCACAGGTGTTTAAAAAAAAACCAAACGCTCAAACCAATACAGATAGTCCTTGACTTAGAACCATTCTTTTAGTGACCATGCAAAGTTCTAATGGCACTGAAAGAAGTGACTCATGACCATTTTTCACAGTTACGATCATTGTCGCATCCTTGTCGCATGATCAAAATTTGTGCACTTGGCAACTGGCATATATTTATAATGGTTGCGGTGTCCCGGGGTCATGTGACTTCCTACGATCTGACAACAAAAGTCAATGGCGAAGCTAGATTCACTTAATGACCCTGTTACTCACTTAACAACCACAGTGATTCACTTAACAATTGTGGCAAAACTCACTTAACAACTGTATTGCTTAGCAATGGAAATGTTGAGTTCAATTATGGTCGTAAGTCGAGGACTGCCTGTAATAATGTGCAGATGGATGAAAGTTAGGAAATAAAAATGAGAAACTAAAATTGGCCAAGTCACACCTGACTCAAATCTTTTCTCATCTTTTCTCATTTTTATTTCCTAACTTCCATCCATCTGCACATTTTTACAGGCAGTCCTCGACTTACGACCATAATTGAACAAAAAATTTCCATTGCTAAGCAATACTATTGAAATACAAATGATCGTGGAAAGACAGTAGGATTGGCTGTTTTGATAATAAATGTTTTAAGGAGAAAGGTTGAGTGAATGGAGGAAATGCAAGAAGCTTGATGCAAGAAGCTTCAGGGTGAGAAAAATCTGGTTTCTTGCAATTGTTGCAATGTCTTTTCCTGCCAGTGCTTTGTATTTTCCTCCTCCACTGACATCCTGCTGGAAAACTGGTACTGGGGATTGAAATACTTGGGTCTCAGGGAAGCCAAATGAACAATATTTGTTATTTTGTGTAGAAATTCCTTAAATTGAGAGCCATCAGACATGGTTTTGTGGAACATATTAGCAAACCACATAGGGATGGGGCAAAAGGAAAATGGGTACAGTTAAAACAAAAAGTGAATGTGTCCCAAATAAAACACAATGTTTGGCTAAAAACCCTTTCCTAAATTGATTTTCTCCTTTCTACCACTTCAGGTAAATGTAGTAATGTAATTTAATTTTTAACTAACTTTAGGCAAACTTTTGGTGACTACTGTTGATGGGGTTTGTTTGATTTTAAGATAAGCCACTATGACTGGTTCAAACAATCATGGTTACAACAAGCCAGGTCTTAGAATGCAAATGAATCTTATCACAGGGTGCTGCGAATACAGCATTACAGTCACTGGGACATAGCTGCTTTGAGTTCCAGACAGGGATGAAAATTACATCCCAGAATTCTCTGATGACTCTTTTTTGTCTTTAATCCAGAAAATTATAATAATTAGAGGGCCCATTTGATCTAATAGGTGAGGAATGAGGAAACCTATTAGGCATGGGTGTCCCTGAACCAGTCACTCTCAGCTCTAGGAAGCAAGCAATGGCAGCCACTTGCCAAGAAAATTTGTCCATTTAATACCTATTTAACAGCCAAGTTACCTGAGGGCAATACAGGTAGTCCTCAATGTAATGACCAGTTGTTTAATGATCTTTTGCAGTCACAACAACCTTAGAATGGGGAAACATTTCTAACCATTGTAAAACATGCCGTTTTACAATGATCCGTTCCCCCAGTGCACCAAAGGATTTTATGCATGGGTAAGATTTTATGCGTGGGTATATTTTCTACCCCATACAGGGTGGAGAAATTCTCTGACATGCTAGAAGAATGGACCTCAAATATGGCAAAAACACTAGCAAATGCCATCATTCTTGTGATTGTTCTCCCTGGTGGGACGGGGAGAGTGCCCAAGCCTCCCAGCTGAGGTGGGAGGCCCAAACCCTCTTCTTAGCATTCCACTTAAAACACACATGGCTGCTTAATGACCACAACTGGGAGAGTCAGGATTGCAGTCGTTGAGCAAAGTGGTCATGTGGTATGTCACTTAATAACTGCTTCACTCAACATCCAAGATTCTGGGCCTCCCAGAATTGTGATAGGTAGAGGGACGACCTGTATACTGTACAATATATGTCGTGGTCATTGTCCTAGAGAAAACTACAGTGCCTCCTGCCTTGTTACTGTATTCAGTGAAAGGATCTCTGCATTGCAAAACAGACAAAGCAGCTCTTTATATCTATGAGGAGAACCTTTGTTTTTCTGAGTCCCCAAGAACTGCAAAGAGTAATGCAGTGATTTCAGTGAAATTCTTGGAAAGAACGCATTTGTCGTCTTTGTGTTTCTTTTGCACTGGGACTAAGTTAAAAAATATAGATGTGATAAACCAAACAAAGGTTTAACAGGCCTCCCTCCATAATCTGGGGGTGCTTTGGGATCATAAAAGGAGGGGTGCCGGTTGGTTTCTCCCCTCCCCCCCCTCCCATTGGAGAGCAACTTTTTTTGTTAAATGAAAATGAAAATTTGGCCCTCTCAACTGGCCTGCTGTGCTGTTCCCTTTCTAGGTGAGAAGCCCCATCAGTGCAGCATTTGCTGGCGTTCCTTCTCACTGCGGGACTATCTGCTCAAGCACATGGTGACCCACACTGGTGTGCGCGCCTTCCAATGCTCCATCTGCTGCAAGCGCTTCACCCAGAAGAGCTCCCTCAATGTGCACATGCGCACCCACCGCCCTGAACGCTTCCAGTGCTGCATCTGCAACAAATACTTCTCTCACCGTACTCTGCTGGAGCGTCACATGACCACCCACACTGCCTGGAAAGGGGGCCCCTCAGATGCCCCCGGGGCTCTTGTCACATCCTCCTCCCCAGCTGACTGGAAGGAGAAACCAAATGTTGCCACCACAGCTGCTCCTGCTGCCGAGGCAAGCATCATTCCTGCTCCTGTGGCCTGGAAAGCAGGGGAGCCGACTGCTGAGAGCACCATCAGTGGTTGGAAGACAGGAGATCCGAGCCAGGCAGAAAGTCGTCTGGTAACCTGGAAGGGAGAAGCTACCGGGGAAAACTCAGTTACGGCCTGGAAAGGAGATCCTACTTCGGAAACCTCCATGCAGCCTCACACTGTCTAGAACATCTGGGCCTTTTTTGCTGCTTGATCCAACCCTTGTGGCTGATGGAGATAGGTGGCATCAAGGCTTACTTTGAGTCCTTTAATCTGGAAAAAATATCTGCTGTGGTATCTTGCAAACTAGAAAGGCAAAGTCTTCGGGGCTACCACTGTAGATTCTACAAGGGATAGTGCCATCATGGGCAGACCATGCAGTTTGCTGTAGAAGGACACAAATGGAAAGTGTGTCCAATGGCTGTCTCTAGTCTGCCTGTAGTGCAATGGTACAGCATACAGAGTCCTTCGGGAGTTGGGCGGCATATAAATTTTATAAAATAAATAAATAAATAAATAAATATGCTTTGCATACTGGGAGTCATAAATTGAATCCCTGATCTTACCAGTTAAATGACATGTCAGCAGGACTGGGAATGCCCTATGACTGGAATCCAAAACAGGATTTTCCAGAAAGAGTGGATCACATTAATCTTGTTGGACAAATAGGCTGACCTACACTAAGGCAATGTAATAGCTTAATGCTGGGAAATGGTGGCTGAATCTTTAAATACATGACAATAAGTCACTTGAGTAACAGGTGCTGGGGTGGGATATAATCTCCCAGAAATATCTGGCTACATATGGGACACTACATGAACACTTGGCTTGTTCCAACAAGGCAGTTCATAAATAAGACTGCAGCAACAAATAAGAAGCACAATATTGTGGGGTCCTTGGTGCTCTCTGAGCTTGGTTGTTTTCTTACAGATGGGCAAGAAAACAGTCAAGCTAAGAAGAGCACCAAGGACCCCTCCAGTTCAACCCTGACCTACAGATATTCTGTTCTATTGGAAGCACAATATTCTCTCTCTGCAGCTAATGTATTACTGACTTATATTTTTAAGACAGTTTGGTTTTATTTTGTTGAGAAAGTTACCAACACCTTTCCATTTTGTTTTTCTATCTAGGATAAAGCAGTGTGTGAATCTGTCTGAATTTTAGAGTAGTAAGACTGTGATGAAATTGTTGTAGATGGAGTCTTAAAACTGGCTTTTTTGAGCCCACATACTAGTAGTTTTCGACTTACAATCATTCATATAGTGACCATTAAAGTTACAACAGCACTGAAAAAAGTGACTTATGATCTTTTTTCACAATTAGGACTGTTGTAGCATTCCCATATTCATGTGATCAAAATTTGGACATTTGGCTACTGGCATCTTTTTATGACATTCACAGTGATTCACGTGATCGCCTTTTGTGATCTACTGACAAAGTCACATGAGAAAGCCAAATTCATTTACTAACTGCATTACTAACTTAACAACTGCAGTGATTCACTTAACAACTGTTGCAAGAGAGGTTATAAAATGGGAAAAAACTCTTTTAATAACTCTCTTGCTTAGCCATAGAAATTTTGGGCTCACTTGTGGTGGTAAGTTGAGGACTATCTCTACAGCATGGAAAAGCATGAAAAAAAATATTATATTTCCATTTAATGGGATATCAAAGAGCAAGGTTGGGAAATCTGCACCTGAGATCCTGGAAGGCAGTGATAAGATATGGTATTTGGACTACATCAATGATAGAAGTTCTGTAACCATATATATGTTAAACTGCAGATCTCAATATACCTCCCAGCTTGTGTTGCTGGCAATTCAGTGACATTGGGCAGATCACAAACGTCTTATATGTTAATTGACATTAAGTAGTGTCTTATGTTTGCATGTCTGTGGAATCAAAACTCGCTTACTTGACAGGAGAGTCAGAGAGCTTCTTTCTAGGGAATCAGTCCTGCCATGCAGATGGAAAAATGCAACCTGTTTTTTCCAAATGAACAGTGATTGGGTTCTGCCAGTCATATCACCGTCTGCTTGCCATTCTTTGGTTCCTCACAGGGAGAGGTTGGTGGGTGTTTTTTTTTAAATTTCAGATTCAGTGCTAGTTATAGAAGCAATGGATTGAGCAGGCAGAGAAGAATGTGCCCTTGGCTTCATACTCAACAAATGGAGGCATCTTGATTTTGTTTAGGTAATTATAATAGTAAAATAAAACAAACACATTTGAGTATCTGCTCCATTACCAGAAGATTTATATGTCAGGAAGTTTATTTATATGTCAATAATAAAATGTTACTGGAACAGAAAGTAATATTTTGCAGACCATCCATCCCCTACATTGCAATCCAAGATCCTTCAACCATCAGCCAAGTCCATTAAAAATGTCTTGGTTCACACATCCCAGTAACCATAGCTTGTTATATCTCTATTTTGTTGACCAAACAGAGAAGCAACATAATAGGTTTTTTTAACCAACTTCTGATGTATTTACTTATACCCTGGGCTTTGCATTTCTGGTTTTTCGCGCATGGCCCATAGACAAACTCATGAAAGTACAAATAAGCTACATGGTTTCATTTCATATATCGCACAGAACGGTGGTTGCAGTCAGTATTAAGTAAAACATATAGTTTCCAATTGTGATTTACCACCATCATATAACCTCTGGTCCATTTCAAATCTTGGATGAAAGCCAACCCCAGCCCTGTGTGTGCTTATGGGTTTTAGTGGCATGTTACAATAGTGAGGACCAGTTGCTCAGATGGCTTTAAAAGGCAGTTGAATGAATGCATGGAGCAGGGTTTCTAAACCTTTTGGACATTGGAGAGCCAGTTTGGTGTATGTATTGAGATGCTGGCCTAAAAACCAGGGGACTTTGAGTTCTAGTCCTGCCTTAGTCATGAAAGTGGGCTGGGTGTTTTGGGGCCAGTCACCCTCTCAGCCCAACCCACCCACTTCACAGGTAGTTGTGGGCAAAATAGAAGGAAGGAGAATTATGTATATTTGCTGCCTTGGGTTACTTATGAAGTAAGAGATTTTGCCCCTGACCCCTACATTGTGGGGTGCCATAGAGTTCGGTATTTTCTCCACTCCTATTTAATTTCTGGTTGAGGTCATCTATAGCTATGGGGTATAGTATCATCAGTATGCTGATGGTACCCAGCTGTATATCTCCACCTCTTAGTAAAGTAAGTGATGTGTTGATGTCCTGTCTCATTGCCTGGAGTCTGTTGATATCTGGATGGAAAACAAAGGGCTTCAGCTCCACTCTGGCAAGATTCAGTGGCTCTCTGGGTGAAGGAGCACTGCCCCAGATAGACCCAGTGCATGATATGAGGATCCTTCTGAACTCATAACTCCTGCTTGATGAGCAGATGGCATTTGTGACTTAAGCTTGTGTGCCAATTGTGCCCATTCTGGATCATACTGTTCTAGCTCAATCACTCATGCCTGATCACCTCTTTCATGAATTACTGCAATGTGCTTTAAAGAACTACCCTTGAAAATCACTTGGAATATTTAGCTAGTACAAAATGTGGAGGCATGGGCATTTATGTTCTTATCTAGATCAGTGCACGTTACACTTTGGCTCTACAAGCTACATTAGTTATCAGTTTGCTTCTGGGTTCAATTAAAGGTGTTGGTAATGTTCAGAATGGTCTTATCTGGCATGGGCACCTAGTTACTTAAGCAATTGCCTCTCCCCGGTTATATCTGCCCATCCCATCAGGTCTTTCAGGAAGAGCATGTGGGGCTCCCATTCACAAAGGAATGCCAGTAGGCCTCAACTCATGTTCTCATGCCTCAGCAATGCACAATGATTTTGCTTTGAAAGCTGTACTAATTATAAAGAGGAGGAGCCACAATGGCAACTGTCCAAATCTTGAAGGCCAACTGCCTCTGGGGTCTCCAGGGATGCACCTGATTTGTCTGATGCTGTCAACAGAAAGTGTTAACTTTTTAACAGCATCCAAGTTTAGTTAATTAGTCAACTGCTACTTAAGTAGGAGGGGAAGCATGTACGAAAAGTCCTCCCTTGGAGCTTATTTACACTCCAGGCTAAGAAATATCTGGAGATGTTTTTTTAATTAATCCCCAAGCAAGCGGTGGCAATTAGTGCTCACCATCCTCAATTCTCTGCATGATCATTTCCCTTTTGGGAACATCCTTAGGGAGGCTGGTAGGAAGAAAAAAGGCCATAAAACTGCAGCCTAGCCATCTCTCAAGTGTGGTTTTGCAGGATATAGCATTGGGACAAGCAACAAGAAGTGATTTGCAAAAGGATAACAGAAGCCCCTCCAGGTTGTGTTCACATGATGTGGTTGCCCATATTTCACCATTCAATAGCCCAATTCTGTATAACAGACTTGGTTGGCCTGACACACTAATATCGCTGCCTAATTTGTGGTTTAGCAAGCCTTCTGAGCACAACCATGGGAAATAAAAGGTTATCTAGTACTTAACCAGCTGGTATTATATGCTATTTCATTTTATATAGTGTTATAAACTGATAGAAACTATAATAGCTGAGTTTGCATATTGCATTAAGCCATACAATATTTGCTTAACCATTAAATAAGTACAATTGGCTGGATTCATATAACATGCTAAGCAAATTACAGTGGGTTCCCGTAATGCATGAGGTTAAAACCAAACAAACTACATTAGCTTATCATGCAAACATGGTCAATAGGTGTCCATGTTAATTTTATACTGATGAAAATGCAGAGTGGCCAACGAAGTCTAGGAACATACTATATGGATAGGGATACGTTTAATCATTTCCCACAGCCGCTTCATAGGAGGAAAAATTATTCCACATTCTCTAGGATGGGTTTGTACGATAAAGTAACCAACACAACTGTGCAGGTGGGGGCTAACTTTTAAAAAAAACCCAAACTTGGGAGATAATTGAACTTCCTTTCACATACATGCTGGTGATGCTGATCTGAACCAAACTATATATTCTTACGTTACAATTTTTTTTAAAAAAAGTTTTGAAGACAAAGTCCTAGGATCATTCTAAAACACAAATCCATCTCTTTTTAGAGGAAAGCAAGCCGGACTGTGCCTGGTAGAACACAAAGCAGGCATTGGTAATGCAAAATCTAGATCAAAATGTCACTTAGTCCAGAAAGAGCTACACACACTGAAAAAGGGGCAAAGGGTACCCTGTAAGATTTTGTTAGGTGTCATTGAACTATCATAGTGACAGTTACCCTGTTTCCAGAGTAGAAGTTTTATAGGATCAGTTAAGTGGTCCTAATTATCTGTCTAGTTAACCAAAGGGTTCTGGCAAATAAGATTGAAGATGAGTTCTATAGGGAAAAAAAGCCTTTCCAACATTTCAGGCACTGTTTCAATTTATACAAATCTCTTGATTATCATGGCACTCCTGTAACCTTCTAAAGAATAATGGATAAAATCCTACCAGTCAGGGGGAAAAAAGTACATATTATGAAGCCTATTTGGACTGTGATACAATTTACGTTACTTTTTGGTAGAAAAATTTGCTGTAATGAAAGAATCTTATTACTAGTCTTAAAGAAGTTATTTTATCTATTAATCCTGCCAACTGGGTAATTCTGAACACTTATTTTGGCAATATAACCAGTCAAATTAAATTAAAAGAGGAGGTACCGGCATTCAAACAGATATAATCTTAAACAACCAAGAAACTAAGGTTGTTCCTAGAACTTCCCAGGTATTTTGGCCCCAGGTATTTTGGCCTACTTCTATACTTTTTTGTTCCACAAAAGCGAAATCTCTCATATATTTAACTCAAAAAGCAAACCTAACAAGGTTCCTTGGCTTACTGAAAGCCAAAAAGGCTTTCAAGAATTGGAAACTTTTTTGTTAATCACCTCGTGTTAAGTGGGCCAAACTTTAATCTTCTATTTGTTTTATATATTGCTGCACTTGATATTGAATTGGGGGCAGTCCTAATGAAAGAATTTGAAAGTGGGAAGTATTCAATTATTTATTTTTCAAAACCCCTTTTTCCTAGCACCAAAGAAAGGAAACTTAAGCCCCAAAGTGAATAATTCAAAGTCTCAAGGTTTAGCTGTGGAACAATGAAATCTCTGTAATCATAGACAACTAAACATTAGTTTGACTGGAAAAGACGAGAAACGCTAGTATGAGATTCACTCACTGATACCTTATGCTACAGCCATTCAGAAGTGTAATTCAACATTAGTCAGGGCAACAGCATCGAGTTGCTGGTTTTCTGTCTTTTCTTTATGGAACTGATCCAGACATTTCTATCTGATAAACAGATATCAAAACCCAGTAGAAGGCTTGGAGACATGCCAACCCTTCACTAAAAGGGGAGGGGGGGTATGATAGAAAATGGAGAAAATAACAACCATCTGTCAACCAAGCACTCAAATTCAACTTGTAGATAATCAAGCCTAGGAAAACTTATCAGATAAGGTTTTTCTACGCACAAAGAAAGTCTCGGGGGAGGGAAGAATCTGTCTACAGTCCTTCCTCCTTTGAAGTTAGACAGGATTGTTAGAAAGGGGGTCAAAAAGGAAGATGGGGGTCATAGCCATGCAATCAAAGCCCTCCCTTTTTTTTGATATGCATTGAGACCTTGACTTTTTTTTATCCCTCCCTATGGACACCCCTGATTAAACATCAAAGGAAGACAAAGGGTGAGAACTGTAGCTATCTTTGTATAACGTCAGATGAATTCTACTTGCTTAGTTACCTGACTGGGGAAGATAATGTTTCAAAGAACAGGATGTCATTCAACTTTTGTTATGCTAAGAATAAAGGGAAAAGTTGGCACAGTTCACAAGATGACCCTTGCATGCTATATATCAGGGGTGTCAAACTCGATTTCATTGAGGGCCGCATCAGGGTTGGGGACTGGGGTGAGTGCGGCAGGGGTGGGCGTGACCAGCTCGACACACTCATGTTGGGGACGCCTGTGGCAGCCTGGGCGCTCTGCCAGCGAAAACAGGCTTCTGAGCTCTATTTCTGGCTGTGACGGCCTCCTGCAACCCTCCGCCAGCGAAAACGGAGCTCAGGAGGGCCACACATGGCCTTCCCGAGCTCCATTTTTGCTAGCAGAGGCACCGTGGGCCAGTCTCTTACTGTTTCCAGGGTGGCCTCGTGGGCCAGATCTAAGCACCCTGCAGGCCAGATCCAGCCCCCGGGCCTTGAGTTTGACACCCCTGCTATATATGGCCCAATCCTGAGAATTTTAGTTAACTGCAAAATTCTTATTTCTTCCAGTTTTACCATTTACTATGATTCTGATGTACCCTTAGGATGGGAAACCAGTGCTGTCATAAACAATCTACAGCTTCCAGTTTGGATACATACTTTGATTTGGTACAAATGTTTACCTTCATTTGCAACTCATATTTGCTTAGATTTCTTTCTTTTACATTCTGGTATAAAAGTATCTATGAAACCAGTGCTATTGTAGTCCAGAAAGTAACTAATAGAGGACTAATAGAGAAAAGAAAAACAGTCTTGGTATCTGTCCTGAGGCAGAAATTTCAGGATCAGATCAAATGTCAATATCCTCTTGTGGAAGATGAAACTAAAGGTGGGCACAAATGTTAATGGGTAGTGATTATCTAGGATGAAACTAAAAGTAAAAGTATGTAGCTAATTCACCCCAACTGACCCACCATGGGCCCCGTGCCCCCAGCTCACCGCATGGGCTCCACACCTGGGTGTCCCTCCGCCATTGACCCTCCCCCACCCCACATCCCCCAGTGCCTTGTACCAGGCGATTCCCCGGGAGACAAATCTCCCTGGCAAACTATCCTGCGTGGGACAATTAGCCACAGGGGATAACTCACCAAACATGAGAGGAGCAGCCATCAACCCCCCGGAGCAGCCATCAACTGAAAGGAGCTGGGGTGGGATGGGGGGAAGGCAATGCCTTCCCGCCTGACCAACATAACAGAAAGCTGCAGCTGGCACGTTCTTCCTCACTCCTCTTCCTCGCTGGCTCCAGCCTCTGTCCTGCTTGCCTTGCAGGGTCCGGCAGTGGCACAGAGAGAGCCAGGTGCAAGGAAGCGCGCTGGCAAGGATCTGTGTGTCTTCTGCTCACCTTGAGCCCACCCCTGCCTGCTGCGGAGAGTGTGCTTGGAGCTGCGAGGTGGGCAGTTCCCTGGCTCAAATACCACTGTTAAAGTATAACAAATAAGTAACATACATATTTTTATTAGTCTATTAGGTCAAAACAATGAAAGCTAAATTTCAGTTAGAGGTTATACTGAAGGATACTATCAAAAAAGGGGGTCAGAAATTAATAATGGGCTTCCTATGAAGATGGATGACTGACGACAAGCCCAGGAAGGCTTGTTTCTCTGGACTGTGACTTTTTCCATTTACTAACAGAAGGAACAGGCATTCCTTTAGTTTATATGATTCTCCAGGGTTAGGGGAAAGTCCTAGAATCACCCCCAAGATCCTCCATATATTCTGCAAGAAGCAGTCTGCAGGAAGCCTTGGGAGTTGTGTTTCAGAGCAGCTAGTGAACCGTTCAGTTGTGGGGTGGAGCTGCAATCACTTTGTTGTTGAAAAAGCAGCCATTTTGGAATTTATTTTTCAAATGGACAATAAGTTGTGCCTCTCATTTTTTAATCATTTTATGAGATTATTATCTTTATTAGCTAAAAGAGGCTCTTTTTAGTCACAGCCTGTTACTCCTTTTTGAAGATCTGTGCCATTTTTGAGATTTCTTTATGGCTAAAGAACACGGAAGAGGGTTGCTGGAGGCAAGCTAAAATAAGGAAGCATGGAATATCTTTTTTTTAAAACTTTAATCCTCCCAGTGCAACTGAAAGAAGAGCTCCAAGTAAATCTACAACTCTCAAGAGGACAAGTTTGGGACTGTTCCTCGAGATGGTTGCTGAAGGGTTAGGGACTTTTTTTCTTCTTACAATCTGCTGCATTTGCTGCCAGAGCTGATTCTTTGGCAATCTTGTCCCCTGGATTTGAGTGGAAGCATTTAGGAATGATCCAAGATGACTTTTCAATGGCTGTGGACCAGGGGTGGGTTCCTCCCGGTTTGGACCAGTTCTCCTGAACCGGTAGCGGCCCACTGGTGATGTCACAATGACATCACCAAACCTGATTGGTCGGTGCCAGTCCGTGGGGGCCACCATCTTTTTTTTTAAAAAAAATTGAATTTTTTTTTGAATTTTTTTTTTTCCTTCTGAGCATGCGCAGAAGCCAACTTCCGGCACTGTGCATGCGGTCGCCATATTTTTTTGGCTTTGTTTTTTTAATTTATTTTTTCAGATTTTTTGTTACTGCGCATGTGTGCGCGCGCAAAGCATGTGCGTGCCCACGCGGTGCGCCACATGGCGCGGGAGGGAGTGAACCGGCAGCGAGGTAAGTTGGAACCCACCCCTGCTGTGGACCCACCCAGGGAATCTTGAAGATTAATGCTTGTGGGAGCAGCCGGAAAGTTAATAATCTTTTTACATCTCTTCCTACAGGCAGAATGTTTTTGTAAACTTGCTTAAGACTTTTAATTTCCCTTTTTAAACTTTTACTTTTGTTCTTTATCCTTAAATGTTAGTTGGCTGGCTGAATGCTGTTTTATTTCAACCCCCTGCTGGATTTTATCTGTTTTTTCTGCTTCTCTTTGATTTATTTGGCTGACTTCATCTTCTGCTTTTCTGTATGGAAACATGGCATATGTTTCTGAATGGTGAAAGTGTTTATATTTGAATTATATATGACTATTCACTGCAGAGAATCTGCATTTTATTAACCTGCAAAAGATATTTGGATCAAAATAGTCAGAAAATATCTTCTTTGTTCTTTTTGTGTATTCTCTGCTCTTCTTATCTACTCCACTGAGCAACAACATATTGGATTACAGAGAGAAGGAGGAGACTGACACTTGGGGAGGGAAGAAACCAGGGGTGAAATCCAGCAGGTTCTGACAGGTTCTGGGGAACCAGTAGCGGAAATTTTGAATTGTTCGGAGAACTGGTAGCGGAAATTTTGAGTAGTTCGGAGAACCGACAAATACCACCTCTGGCTGGCCCCAGAGTGGGGTGGGAATGGAGATTTTGCAATATCCTTCACCCAGGAGTGGGGAGGGAATGGGGATTTTGCAGTATCCTTCCCCTGGAGCGGGGTGGGAATGGAGATTTTGCAGTATCCTTCCCCTGGAATGGGGTGGGAATGGAGATTTTGCAGTA
Source organism: Thermophis baileyi (assembly GCA_003457575.1). NCBI lineage: Eukaryota > Metazoa > Chordata > Lepidosauria > Squamata > Dipsadidae > Thermophis > Thermophis baileyi. The sequence continues at coordinate 287,698 of QLTV01004284.1, read as the reverse complement.
TCCTTCCCCTGCCACGCCCACCAAGCCACGCCCACCAAGCTACACCATGCCTACCAAGCCATGCCCAGAGAACTGGTAGTAAAAAAAATTGGATTTCACCACTGGAAGAAACTGTCTAGCAACATGCAATTTTTAGCTGAATTTTTTTCTAAAAGGTTTGATGAACTCATAAAGACTGTGGAAAACATTCTTAAGAAACTGACTCTAAATATTTTAAGCCCACAGAAGGAACTTGTTTTCAAAGCAATAAATATGGACTCAGAAACAACACAGACTGTGAATAAGATTCAGAGAAACATGGACTCAGAAATAGCAGAGTCAATTTCATACACCTCCCTGGAGCTCAATCCTGTACTTTTATACAATATCAGAGAACTCTCTGGGCAGATAAGTGGCAAATGGGTTTTTCTTTTTTAAAAAGACTTGAAGAAGCATGGGAAATGGACTTATTATATTTAGTTGAGGAACAATTTTATCTGTTTTTTGGGAGGAAAGATAGATTGGCTTTGAAGATTGGACATATTGTATACAATCATTCAGCAATTGATAAGAGAGGGTATTAAGAAACGAACATGAATATTTGATCCGGGACCAATTAGGGTTACTCCTTGGGATGATTTGTGATTGATGCTGTGGTAAGTTTTCTATGAGTTGATGAATAACAGTTCGCTAACAAAGGGTTTTACCATTTCAATTTTGTCTTGCTTTTATTATTATTATTAATTCTTACTACTTTTATATTTTTATATTACGGTATATATTTATTGTTATTGTTTTTTTCCTGATAACTATTTTGTTATTAATATAGTATGTAGATGACAAGCTAACAATTTGTAAACAGATTTAGTAGTATAGTAGTGTAAAATTCTTTTGGCTTGTTTACAAGGGGTGGAAAATTAACATTGTTGTATTATATTAATCAGCATTCAACTAAGGTGGATATTATGTGTATATGTGCTAGACTTTTTAAAAAACACTTTTTCTTTTTAATTTCTTGTTTATTGTATTTTTATTCTTTTGTGTTTTTTTCTTTTAAATATTTTGGTGTTTTGTATTTTAACTCTCTCTGAAGAAACTAAATATTATACAGAAAGAAAAAGGACCAATTTGGGATTTTTTTCTTCATGGATATTAAGGTTTGAGAATTCCTTGAAAAAAGAGATACTTGATAGACATTTCAGAGAGGAAAAAGATTTCATTCTATGAGGATAAGCTGGAGGGAGTGACTTAAATTTAATGAGTTAATCAGAGTTAGGATGGATTTTTCTAGTCTGATATATGTAATTAAAGAAAGTTCTAATGTAGTTTTGTGTTTATAAAGTGGGTTTGAAAATGCTTTTGTTCATATAAGATGGTAGAGTAATTCCTAAAGCTTGTAAAATATTATTGAAAGTGAATTTGAAAATATGAATGTTAATAGGAGTAAAAAAGGTGTATTAGAATTTATTGATTTTAGGTTAAAGAATCTGAGAGAGTTTAGAAAATTTTGTTAATGTAAATGATAACAGTCTATAAAGATTAGTAAGTGTAAACACAAATATATATTATTTCCCACAGCAAGAAAAAATAGAGATGGTTTAATTGATTTCTTTATTCAAAAAAAAGGAACATAATTGTTTCTATTTGGAAACTGCTTCTCAATTTTGTACTTGTGTTGGGAAAAATGAAACTTTGATTTTGGTTTTGCTGATTAGATAAGTTTGTTGTTATAGAAATGGCTAGTATATATTACTGTGTAAAAGTAAAAAGCTGAGGGTGTAATGTTATTATCTTCTACTGTGCTAAAGAGTCAGAAATCAATGCTTTTTCCCCCTTTTCCCCTTCTACCTCATACTTTCTCCTTCTCTCTTTTCTCCTCCCCTAGTTTCTCATTAGTTTTATCTTTTGTATTTTATATTCTGATAAACTAATAAAAATTTAAATGCAAAAAAGAAGTTATTATTAATATCAACAATGATATCTGTCTCTATCATTAGACTGTGTCTAAAAGATGTTATTGAAGAATAACAAGTTTTATCTCATAAGACAAAGACTGAATTGAAAATGGACTTATAAATGACAAGCTACATGAATGAAATGGAAAAAGATGATACACTGGACATATGAAAGAAACTGACTGATGTTTTAATAATTAAAAGGAACATACAAAGAATAAACCATGAGAGCAACCTGGATGATTTTTCTATATTGGATTTACAAAAGAGACTTGTTAAAGCTTTGAAGAATCTTATGAGAGAGGACAAAGAAGAAATGAAATCAAATTCTATGACATTATTTGAACTAAAGATTAAGATTGTAAGAAGTAAAAGGGATATAAAGTTGGTTTATTTGCTCAAGGTTAACATAGATATGTTCTTATTTCTGGTAACCCTTAATAGACTTTTGCTGACACCAGGACTGAACTGACGGTGCTTTATGGATTTGTTTATAGAAAAAGATGGGATTTGGGAAGAAAAGATCCTTTGTTACATTTTAAGAAAAGGTGATAAGTTAGTAAAATTGTTTATAATTGCTCTTTTTTTCTTTATTATGTTCTTATTTTTCTTTCTATTTTTATGCCATTCCAGTTTGTATTATTGTAATTATAATCTTTATTAAAATAATTTCAAAAAAAGGAAAATTCTATGAAAGTGTTTGTCACTGACTCCTTAAATAATAGTTTTCGATTTTTCAGCTTAGGCTACACTTCTTGGGTTTCTTGATAATGTCCCGCCCAAATATTAATCAATGTAAATTGAGGTCTTCAAGGAAAAAAACAAGAAAGTCCAGTTGCCTCCTGAAAAAGCACCTTTGGGACAACCATGACCTGGATGACTGAGAATCTCCATAGACTTTCTTTAGAAGTTAACTTCTAAAGAATGGGAATGGGAATGAATGCATCTTATCTCTAGCTACACATGTACTCTCTGAGCTGAGCGCATCCTGATATTTCATTTCCTGCCATTGCTGAGATTATATTTACTGAAAAGCTATTTCTAGGGCTGCTACAGCTTCTAGAACTAGGATGCAATCATTGAGACAACAGTACAGATAGTCCTTGATATGCAACCATAATTGAACCCAGAATTACAGTTGTTAAGTTGTGCTGGTCATTAAGTAACCATATGACCACACCCAATTTTATGATTATTTTTGTGGCAGTCATTAAGCGAATACAGCAGTCACATGGTGAACATTATGGTTCTTAAGCAAATTCTGTAGTTGTTAAGCAAATCCGTTGTCCACAATGGGTTTTTTTTTGCTGAAAACCAGGAGTAAATGCCAATTTCCAGCAAAAAAAATGTCATAACTAGAGGAGCAGAAGCACACACTGCAGTCATGGAACGCTGCAAAAGGTCGTAAAAGTGGGGAGGTTGCTAAGCGCTCAAAATGCAATCATATGACCACAGGGGGGCAGCTATCATAATCTTGAATGATTGCTAAGTGATTGGTCATAAATTGAGGATTACTATACTACCAGCAAGTATATGAACAATATTCTGCTATTTTGCTGCCATCTATAGAGCCGAGGTGGCGCAGTGGTTAGAGTGCAGCACTGCAGGCTACTTCAGCTGACTGCTAGCTGCAGTTCAGCGGTTCAAATCTCACCGGCTCAAGGTTGACTCAGCCTTCCATCCTTCCGAGGTGGGTAAAATGAGGACCTAGATTGTTGGGGGCAATATGCTAACTCTGTAAACCGCTTAGAGAGGGCTGTAAAGCACTATGAAGCGGTATATAAGTCTAAGTGCTATTGCTATTGCTATCTACTGGTCATCTGCATTTTGCAGAACAGATGTAGTAGCCCTAATTTTTGCTGTGTTTTAACAAATTCATGGAGGATTTGTCAATGAATATTACATAGGTAAATGCATCTTTGATGTTCACAGGGGGTATGGCAGTGCATATACCTGTGCTGTAATTGTAGGAACAGATAAAAGTTTTCTACCTTAAGGAGCTTTTCAGGAAGCATCTGCTCGTTCACTGGTCTCCTAGTATTCCGGATTTGATGAACTCTTAATCTGCTACTCTTTTCATTTCTCTTGCGTGCACATTATCCTACTGAATCCAACTGGTTAGTTCAATCTCACTATTATTTTCTGGAATTGATTGAGGCAATCTTTAAACTGGCAGAAGCTGAAGTAAACATTTTGGGTAGATGAAGACCATAGAGGGCAAGATGAAGATGTAAACAAAAAAGGGCTGGTAGGTATGTGGGAAGAGTGGTTAGTTTCTCATTATTTTCCTCTTTGTAGTGATCTTTTTTAAAGTATTGTTTAGCCTTTTAGGAATTACAGTTCAATTTTCATGAGTTTCTCATCTCAAAATGGAGAGAATTATACCACAAATTTTTACTGGAATGACTAGAGAAATGCCAGGAATTGCCAGAACAATATGAATACTGAGATTTGGAGATGACAAATAATCTTGGGGTCATAGTTTACTCATTGTTGCTAAATGACAGTTCAAATCTAGCACCTGTAGGTCACCTTTCCTCATGTGGGCTTGGTGTGATTTCTGATATTGGGTAAGATATGAGATCCATGACAAGCAGGGTTTCATATAGTAGGATGGAGAAAGATTGAGGCCCACTATGTATAGAGAAATTGTCAATGAAGGACCATCTAGCTTTAGTTTTGACCATTGTTTTTCAAACTTGGCAACTTTAAGATGAGTGGACTTAAACACCCAGAATTCCTCTGCTGCTATGCTGGCTGAGGGATTCTGGGAGTTGAAGTCCACACATTTTAAAGTTGCAAAGTTTGAAACACATTGGACTTGACTGTTATTTTCTCCTTCCAAATGCAGTTTGTGTGTACACTCCAATTCACAGTGCCCTCTAGTGGTTAAATTACATATTTAGAATAGAATATAATTCTTTAGAATAGAATTCTTTATTGGCCAAGTGTGATTGGATACACAAGGAATTTGTCTTTGGTGCATATGCTCTCAGTGTATATAAAGAAAAAATAAAATATATTCGTCAAGAATCATAAGATACAACACTTAGTGATAGTCATAGGATACTAATAAGCTATCAAATCATACTAGGAAACAATAAAAACAATATAAGTTGTAAAGATACAAGCAACATGGATATAGCCAAAAGTGGGGAGAGACAGGTACTAGGAAGGATGAGAAGAATAATAGTAATACAGTCTTAGTAGATAATTTCACAGTGTTGTGGGAATTAGTTGTTTAGCAGAGTGATGGCATTCGGGAAAAAGACGTCCTTGTGTCTTGTTGTTCTGGTGTGCAGAGCCCTATAGCATCATTTTGAGGGTAGAAGTTGAAACAATTTATGTCCAGGATGTGAAGGGTCTGTAAATATTTTCACAGCCCTCTTTTTGACTCGTG
>QLTV01004284.1:257244-272715 GCA_003457575.1 Thermophis baileyi | reverse complement strand
GTAGAATAAATAAAAACAACCAATATTTTGTCATCCATATATTGACAGCAGCAAGGATTATCTATGCCCAAATGGGGAGAAAAGATGCAGTCCCATCCAATATAATGATAATAAATAAGATCATGGAATGTGCGGACATGAATAGGCTCACTATGAGAATAAAGGATAAGGAAGAAACGGCTTTCTATGGAATTTGGGATAAATTTTATGACTGGTTGAAGGGAAAAAATAAAATAAAATAGAGGTATATTTGTTCATTTTTTATTTATGTAAGTACAAAATGTTACACGAGTTTTGAGTGCACATAGACAACTGAAATAGTGATACTAATATATTGATAAATTGACATTAACATACGAGAAATATATAATATGCACATAAGATGTATGTAATATCTAAGATACGTTAGGCTGCTTTATGAAATTGGAATTTGTCTTGTGATTTGTGGTGTTAGGTTTGTGTTTTTCTTTTTGTTGTTGGTGTTTGTTTGTAGTTTCGTTTGTGTATTTATGTATATATGTGATTATGTACATATGTATATACACATTATATGTTTGTTCCTTTTTTAATACTTTTCAATAAAAATTACTTAAAAAGAAAAAAGAAAAGACCAACATGCAAATATATTATGTTGTGTAGATTAATAACGATATTTTATAGTAAAAATTGGAAAGAGATACAACTAGCTAAATTATTATTTGGAAAAGAACTAGAATAAGAAGTATTGAAAACACTACAAAATATTGCTACTGATTCTAGAGAGTTAGATCAGGATTTTGTAAAAGCAGTAATGACATTGAGTGGAAGAACCAAAAAGGCATAAATAGAGATGTTAGCTACTTTGGAGTAAATGATTAATCCATGTAGGAGCATAAATTGTTGCAGCAATTTGAATATACTTATGTCCAAATGTGCCCCTGGAGATGAATAAATAATTGCAGCTGCATTATTAATGCAAGATGTTATTGTTAACTAAAGAATAAAACACTTCATGTCATTCCTAGGTTCTGTTTTTTTTAAAAACTTTTTTTAAAGAATCACCATACATAACAGAAGGCTGCACATAATATGTTTTTCAGGTATGAATATACAATAGTATTGTAGAGTATTGTAGGGAGTATTGTAGGCATATAATGACCAGGGTTCAAATTATTCTACTATGAACATATTATGTGAAGACTCAGCTCATCTCTCAGCAGAGAAGGCTCTGCTGTTGGAAAAGTGGAAGGAAAGATATGACCAGCAGCCAGGTAGATGGACTCAGTTACAGTGGCAATGAGTATGCCGTTGGGAGTACCTGAAAGAACAAGTCAAGGATAGATGGAGAAAATCTTATTTACCTGTTTGCTAGGAATCAATAATCACTTGGTGGTACTTAATCAATCTAGTCTTTTTTGGTTGCTTTGTTTTAGGGTTCTCTCCCTCCACATTGATGGAGTTAGAGACCAGTCATTGCAGCATGCCAAGATGTCTGAGTGCCTTCGCAGTGTTTATTGCTTATATACAGTTTTACAAGCAGCAAAAGGTAACAAAGAGCAATAGCATTTTCATTGGTGAATTCTCCTTGCCAATCCTTAAGAACATCCTACATCCTGTTAATACAACCTAGATGAGATCACGTACCAGCCAGAGATAGTGTCCTGCTTCATCCAGGCAATATGAATGGGGTGAAATCATGGGAACTGAGTGAGATCATGTAGGTACCTGAGGCCCTTCTGAGGTAGGCAGTTTGCTGCACATAACCTCCAAATGACCTCCATCTCTACACCACATCACTATGCAGAACATTTGATCAAAAGTCAAGGAGGATGGCATGTTGTTTTCATCTTAAATACCCTTCACTTACCTTTCACATGTTATGGCTGGCTGATGTTCAAAATCTCTATGCTTGTCTGGGTATTTCCTCCAAGCATACAAGTGCTCACTTCTTCCCCAGGACCTTGATCACAACTATGGAAACCAGCAACTCTGCCAACTCTCTAGCTTATGTAACGTAAGAGGACCTTGCCCAGAGACCACACTATAGGATTTGCAACAACAATGGCATTTTTCCTCCTGCAGCTTTTTTAGAGTTTAACAAATGTCATACCGGTAGTTCAGCCCTTTCTGTGATTTGTATACCTCCTTCCACATTGTACAACGAACAGACTCAGCTTGCTAACAGAGTAGGCTGTTGCTTTGGATTCCCTGAAGCACTGCAAGATCAGAATTCCCCTTTTTTCAACTTGAGTCTTAACAAACGTGGGTTGGCTGCCTCACTAACCCAGGACCTGCACCCAGGGCTCCAAACCTGCCAGCTGCGAACTACGGAAACCTGTGCAAGCGCTCAAATAATCTGGCTGCTCAGCCACCTCTAGAAAGTTTTTTTTTTCCTGGGCTATGACTTGCAGGCAATAATTTGCATCAGGAAACAGCACTGGAAAGGGAAAAATGGACTACTGAATAAGAGCCGAGGTGGCGCAGTGGTTAGAGTGCAGCACTGCAGGCTACTTCAGCTGACTGCTAGCTGCAGTTCGGCAGTTCAAATCTCACCGGCTCAAGGTTGACTCAGCCTTCCATCCTTCTGAGGTGGGTAAAATGAGGACCCAGATTGTTGGGGGCAATATGCTAACTCTGTAAACCGCTTAGAGAGGGCTGTAAAGCACTATGAAGCGGTATATAAGTCTAAGTGCTATTCTTCCCGAGGATGGCTTGTTATCCAACAAGCAAGGTAAAGCTTGTAAAGCTTATGGTTAACTAGAAATTGCCAGCAGGTTCCACAGTTCCAGAGATTAAGGAATAAAAGGGAAATGCTTGCGAAGTATCTTCCCCAATTTGACCAGGCTGTTCCACTAGTTGGTAAAGCCTACTTGCAGGGAGTAGAGTGGGGCAAGTGGAAAGAGGAGCCTTTCAATCCTCCTCCTCTCTTGTCTTTCCATAATGGCAGTGCGGAGGCTCTGTCGGTAGGCCAAGTGACAGCTGCGGCTGAAGCGTTTCTGACACTGTGGGCAGGCATAGGGCTGCTCTGCCGTATGGTTGCGCTAATGCTCCAGGAGCTGAGCGCTGTTACAGAAACGTTTGCCACAATGGATGCAATCATAAGGCTTCTGATCATTGTGGAGGCGCTGGTGGTGGATCAGGCAAGAGCTGCGGCTGAAGTGTTTCCAACACTGGGAGCAAGCAAAGGGCCTTTCACATGTATGGGTGCGCTGGTGCTCCAGAAGCTGAGCCCTCTCACAAAAACGTTTGCCGCACTGTGTGCAAGCATAAAGCTTTTGGCCCGTATGGAGGCACCGGTGCTGAGCCAGGTTGGAATCCCAGGAGAAGCATTTGCCGCAGAAATCACAGACACAGGGACGCTCCGCTGTGTGCATTCACTGGTGCTGCCGCAGGTTTGACAACTGTGTGAAGGCCTTGGGGCAGTCTGAACACTGTAAAGTTTCTCTCCTGAGTGTGTCCCCAGATGGCGCATCAAGTGTGAACTCTGGCCAAAGCCCTTCCCACACTCCATGCACTTGTACGGTTGCTGGCCCTCGCTTGAGGAGACGGGGCTCAGTTTGGCAGGAAGTACCAGTGTGAAATTGCCAGCTCCCACTCTGTCGTGCTCCAGTTTCAGAGGAGGTCCCTCGGTCACCATCCGCTCAGGTTCTCCTCTTGATAACATCTTTCTGACAAGGAAGATGTTGTAAGTCACATTTTCTCCTGGCATCTGTTACAACAAGACAGTGGTTCAGGGACTGCATCAAACATTTTAACTAGAGAGTTGCAAACATTTCAAATTTGATTTCAAAACATCCTTTTTCTGAGTAGGAAGCAGCTGAGTTGATAATTTCAGAGATGCTGAAATATTTCCAGAGTGATAGAACTAGCTCATATTACGAGTGAAAGAGGTCATTTCCAATCAGAATCATTAGACTTGAAAAGTTTTGCACACCCCTACTTTCAACCATAATTTACTGCACAGACCATAAATGGCCTATATAATGTTAATCCACAAACCATGGTTACTAAACTGTGGCCTGATTTACAGACAGCACTACGCCCAAAGCAAACATAAACATGGCTTAGCATGGTGTGTCAACTTGAGATATCTGAAGTTACAAAAGTAACAGCAAAACAAAAGGAATCTTATGAAAGCAAAGGCAGATAAATTCACTTATTGCTAATGTTTGATGAAAACATAGCCTGCAAATAGCCACTTACGTTCTAGATTTGTACATGTGCTTACCTGGTTCACTGAAACGCTTAAGAGCAGCATTTGCTATAATACAGATAGTCCTTGATAAACAACAGTAATTAGGACCACAATATCCATCGCTAAGCAATGCAGCTGTAAAGTGTGACATTACATAACCATATCACTTAGTGACAGAAATCAATTGCCATTGTTAATCAAACCCCACTGGCCATTAGGCAAGGATCCAACCTGAACCAAACCATTCACAGATAGTCCCTCCCAAACCTGAGCCTCAGCAAGGTAAGGGACTGCCTCCTTTTGAACTCCCCACATCTGTCTATAATCTCTCCCCCTCATCTCTGTCCATATGGACACCTTGCATATTGGTATCACTTGGCATCAGTGGTGGTACTGGGGTTAAAGTAGAGGCTAGGGGATTTTAGCAGTCTCAGTCAGCTGCCACGATCCTCAGACCTGTACTGCACTGCCCCTGCTGCCAAGGAATACCACTGTACACAGGAGCCAATAGAACAGAGATCAGGGGGAGGTAAGTGGCAGGGGTGAGGTGAAGTGCCCCTGCAGTCATAAGTGTGGCGGGATTCGAAGTGACCAAATTTTGATCACCTGACTGTGGAGGTGTTGCAAGGGCCATAATTTCAGCCATTGGGCATAAGTGCTATTCATTTAATGCTGCTGTAACTTCAAATGCTTGCTGAATGGTCATTAAGAACTACCTATATGATAAGCTTGGACAGAATGGGCTTTCTAATGCAGACTTGATCTAGCAGACAGAGTCAATTGGTTAGTTTATAGCAATAGCAATAGCAATAGCACTTAGACTTATATACCGCTTTACAGTGCTTTACAGCACTCTCTAAGCGGTTCACAGAGTCAGCATATTGCCCCCAACAATCTGGGTCCTCATTTTACCCACCTCGGAAGGATGGAAGGCTGAGTCAACCTTGAGCCGGTGAGATTTGAATCGCTGAACTGCTGAACAGTCAGCTGAAGTAGCCTGCAGTACTGCACTCTAACCACTGCGCCACCTCGGCTCTTTATTTCAGCTGAGTTTATGGCTCTCAGCATTGCGCAGACCAAGCAAATTAATTAAATCACTCACCAAATTAAGCTTCTGCTAATCCAATTACTGAGATAATGATACTTTTCTCAACTGGAGTATCTTTCAGGTGTAGAATCGATTTCCAGATTCTCTGGTTCACAAACTGGAGGAATTGGGGGGAAAAAAAATCTCTTCATGAATGACCAGTGGAGCAGGGGAGGGGGAAGATATCACAGATCATATCAACCCATAATCTAATTTTGGCTTAACCGTGTGAATAAATCCAACAATAGTGATTTATTTAAATGGCAAGGTCAAAGTATAAATGCAGTCACAGAGTTATGCACTGGTAAAATAACTTCCAAATATGTTCTGATTCAGTGGATGGGGTTGTCAAGAGTCCAAGTAACATGTCCCAAAAAATAAAGTCCAAGGCATCCATCTTCCTTTTAAAATCCATTTATTAGGAACACATTAAATTGGCAAGGACTTGGTGTAATTCCGACTCTGGACAGGATCCGGAATTACACCCAATAAAAAGCAAAAGTTTGAAACTTCCCCCCAAGTCACAATCTCCAATCAATTCTCAGTCCAACAGCCTGGTGACTCCAAACTCCACCTTTGGCCAGCTTCAGGCATCTTCTCTGTTCCCACAGGAAAGGAATGCCACCTAGACATAACATTCCCCCTTTATCTTTACAACCCCCCTTCAACAGTTAGAAAGTGGCGAGCCTGAAGTACTTTTAAATTCATTTACTACAAACCTAAACTAATAGAAAAAGAGTATAAAGGATACAATAAAATATGGCTACACATATGTCATCTTCAGGGTCAACATGGGTCATGCTTAGTCAAAATCAGTGCAACTTCTATTACTCATAAATAAGATGCTACAGTATTGCATTTCAGTGAATTTATCTCAAGCAAGAACAAACCACTAGCTATGGAAGCTGTGGAAGTCTTATTTGAAATTAGATTTAGTCGTCTCACAATTGCATTCACAGTTAATATTTTGAAAATCCGTCCATTTCTCTCTTTAAGAGAAATGGCGGCTTGTACCCAAAAGGTGGTAGAACTTTAGACATTGTAACTGAGAACCAAGCAGGACTATTGACATAGGGGGAGTCACATATTTGTAATGACAATAGCTGGCACCAAAACAGCCCGGTTTGCCAACAAGTGATAAAGTACTTTGGACTTGAAAAATATCATCAGTTTACACAGAGAACCTGCAATGTGATTGCTCTGAGCACTGATGTGCCTGATGACATCTGCCTTATCTCCAACTATTTTTCTTTTTTTAAAAAAATATGTTTTTTTAAAAACATATTAAAAACATTTAAATATACTAAATTAAATAGTACAAAATGCATGTCAATTCTGGGCCCCATAGAGATCCAAATGATAGGTTTTTTTGGGGGGGGGGAGGGAAATGCTATGAAACTATAAACAAAAGTTTTAGTTGGCAATGGGGTTGAAAATACCTTAGGAGGATAATAGCAGAAATATCGTAGGACAATGTTGGCGAACCTTTTCGGCACTGAGTGCTGAAACAGGGGCACGTGTGCGTGCGCGCATGCCAGAAACCGGAAGAGCAGCTGCCCAGTGCGCATGCATGCGCCGGGAAAATGATCTTCCGGTTTCCGGTGCGTGCATGCGCACCGGCCACCTGGTCTTCCAGTTTCTAGCACGCATGCGCGCACGGAGACCAGCTGGCTGGTGTGCATGCACACACCGGAAACCGGAAGATCATCTTCCCGGTCCATGCATGCGCACCGGGCGGCTGCTCTTCTGGTTTCCGGCACTCCCGCATGCATGAAGACCAGCTGGCTGGCGCACCGGAACACAGAAGAGCAATGGGCGACAGCTCACGTGCCCGGAGAGATGGCTCTGCATGCCACTTCCGGCACACGTGCCATCACAGTCTTAGGAGAAGAGTGTCAGAAAATAACATTACTATTTTGTCTTTTGTCTAAATGGCATTTACTCACATCTGCCAACTTCTGAGAGTATTGTGACCCATTCTCAAAAGTTCAAACATTCCTGCCAGCTCAAAAAAGTCAGAAAACCCTGTATTAAGGCAGATAATGGTTTGGTTTGGTTTGGTTTGGTTCTCTATGCCATCCAAATTGGAAACCTGGCATAAGATTAAATGGGAAGCCCATTAATCATAATTTGAAATTATGAAAATTAGATGTATACCAAAGTCTATTGCCAGTAGCTTACTAAATCAGACACATACAGGGGCCAAAATACCATCCACTCATCTCCTCTGTAATTCTAGCCCAATCACCTCGTTTGTTAAAAAAATTGTCCTTTATTGCAGACCATGGGTGCTGCAATGGTCATAAGTGTGAAAAAGGGTCACAGGTCATTTTTTCAGTGCTGTTGTAACTTTGAATGATCACTAACCAAATTGCTGTAGGTCAAGAGATAGTTGTACTTAATTCAGCCCTGTATTCCCCAAAACAACTCAGGCTCCAGACTGCTCAACTGATGGCAAGCTACCACCTCATTAGGGAAGCTGCATATGGCACATCTTTGCATCCAGAAACTTATCAGGTCCTAATCTGGGATGATCATGATTAGAAACATGAGGATGCAGGAGAAACAGCTGTGGCATTTAGTAGATTAAACAGAGGACATTTGAATAGAATATAATTCTTTATTGGCCAAGTGTGATTGGACACACGAGGAATTTGTCTTTGGTGCATAAGCCCTCAGTGTACATAAAAGCTATAAGTGATAAATCATGATCATAGTCATCATAAACATACATTCATCATAAATCATAAGATACAACACTTAGTGATAGTCATAGGATTTGGACATAAACCTGCCCTGGGCCTCATCTTTGCCTTCAAAGCTGTGCCTTAATTTCCTTTGAGAGAAGGGAAATCTACCTTCAATTTGTAATGATGGGATAAAATACACTATGCACTCACTCAACAGCATTTTTTTTATATAAAAAAAAGCTTGATTTCCTGGCCACGACTTAAAGGCTCTAAAAACAGATCTGGTATTTTTAAGTGAAATACTGTAGCTGATGAATGGCAAGAGTTTCTGGGGTGTGATGGAGAGCCGAGGTGGCGCAATGGTTAGAGTGCAGCACTGCAGGCTACTTCAGCTGACTGCTAGCTGCAGTTAGGCGGTTCAAATCTCACTGGCTCAAGGTTGACTCAGCCTTCCATCCTTCTGAGGTGGGTAAAATGAGGACCCAGATTGTTGGAGGCAATATGCTGACTCTGTGAACCGCTTAGAGAGGGCTGTAAAGCACTATGAAGCGGTATATAAGTCTAAGTGCTATTGCTATAAGAGTTTCTTGTATTAAAGCAGGGTTTCTCAACCTTAACAACTTTATGATGTGTGGACCTCATAAAGAGAACCCCCCCAATTCCCCAACCAGTGTTCATGCTGGGGAATTCTGAGAGTTGAAGTTTTTGAGGTTGAGAAATCCCGCATTAAAGCGTCCTCAATGCAGGGTGATTTTCTCTGCAATTATAGATCCGACAGCCCTGCATACTCTGTTCTTAATATTTTTATCCATCCTTGAGTGCACAGAGCGTATGCTATGCTCCGTGCACGCACTAGTATACTTCCATGCACAAGATGGGAAAGCTTTCCTGTCCCTCTTTGCTATTTTACACCTGGCCACTCCTCCAAACGCTCCGCTTCTGACCTCATTTCTCCGCTCAAAGACGGCTTGATTTTGAGACCTCCAAATACAAGGAGAGGTCGTATTTCGCGACGCTCAGAATCTGCGTTGGAAATGATTTAGGGCGGGACTTCAAGAGGAAACGACAGGAATTGAATCATTTCTAGCCCAGAAGAGCTAACCGCTCTAGCTACAAGCAAGAGCGGAACCTGAATTGTTCCATGGTTTTAACCCTTGCTGCTCTCCATAAATATATTTCCAGAACTAGAGATGCGACTAAAACAAGTCGCCTTTCTCAATCTGCAGATTTGGGACCTGTACTTCGAGCAAGCGGATTCTATTTATTTACTGTCGTGGTTTCCCTTGTAAGGCGTTTCACCGACCTGTGGGCCCATTCCCGAAGCATTAGAGCAAAGGGGAGCATTTTTTAAAACTTGTTTGTTTTAAAGAGAAACTTCCTAAGCAAATGGCAGGTTTGTTTCTTGACCTATGCGGCTTATAATATCTCCATAGATACAATAAAGTTTGCTTTTGCTTCCCAGGACGTGTTGTATCTACTCGGAGGTAATAATGGTTTTATAGAAAAAGCTGTAAGTTACATTTGAAAAAGAAAAGTTCTAAACTTCTCCTTTAATACATGGATACACACATACACTCATAGCTATTTTGACTGTTAATATGTCATAGAGTTGACTCTTAGCAACAATATCTCTCCAGGGTGATGGTTTCCAAAGTCTTTCCCCCCCCCGCCCCCATTGTAACCAAGTCCATCCATCCTGCTTCTGGTCATCCTCTTTCCTTCTCTCTGTCCAAGCCTTATGACTTTCCTAAGGGAGCTGGGTCTTACCATAATGTATCCAAAATAAGATAATTTAAGCTTGTTCATTTGCTTCTTGAATAAAAACTCTTAATTTGTTCTATCAGAACTGATAGCACAACCTCACAAATAGTTTTTCAGTTAATCCAATGGTCTAAGCTTATATGACACATCAAATCATTAATTACACTGGCTGGGCTTGCGCAATAAGTTAAAATGTGGTTGGCCAACTTGTAGTTCTCTGAATTATATAGATTCAGCCACTCCATGTGTAGAATACTGATTTTATTTTAGATACTTTGTGGCAGCTAATACACCTCTCCTCAAACCGTGTCTTCGCTAGATTATACTTAGGAATTTTTCATGGCTAAATCAGAAATATACTCAGCTACACTTTTAAAAAACAAAAGTGTGACCATGAAATGATCTGAAATTCTAAATTAATTTAGAGGTTTTTAAGAAGAGGTTGGACAATCATTTGTCTGAAATGTTATAGGGCAGGGGTGTCAAACTCAC
This sequence comes from Thermophis baileyi, assembly GCA_003457575.1. Taxonomy (NCBI): domain Eukaryota; kingdom Metazoa; phylum Chordata; class Lepidosauria; order Squamata; family Dipsadidae; genus Thermophis; species Thermophis baileyi. The sequence goes on along the minus strand of QLTV01004284.1, from coordinate 262,511 downwards.
GTCGTCATGTCGTCACATGACGTATCGGGACTTTTTCCCCCTTCGCTAAACTGGGCATGGCCAGTGCGTCATGCATCCGGCCCGCAGGCTGGGAGTTTGACAGCCCTGTTATAGGGTTTCCTGCTTGAGTAGGGGGTAGGACTAGAAGACCTCCATGGTCCCTTCCAATTTTGTTATTCTGTTAATGGGCCATATTTGTATGAACCTAGCCATCCACTGCATTGAAGACAGACCATTTGGGATGCTTACTGATGAAGAAATCCTAGTCTTACCTCCAAGGAGATCATTCAATCACAGTACAAGATGAAGACAATGTTTAAGAAAATGGCTAAGCAAATAAAACATTTGAACTTAAAATCTGTTTTTACTAATACTTTACTAATATTAAGCATTCTGAAATACACATGGCTGTAATACATTAAAATTTCAAAACCTCTGTTAACAAACTTATTGTAATCAATTTGTAGAAAATTTACTACGGCAACTTATATATCCCAAATCATCCCAGAAAGATAACCATGATTCATTCTGGATCAAATATCCACATTTGTTTCTTAATACCGTTTCTTATCAATTGTTCTCTGGTTAAATATAATAGGTCCAATTTCCAAAGTTGGTCCCCAAAAAGTCCAGATGAAATTATTTTGCAGTTAAATGTGATAAATCCATCCCTCAATCTCCTTTAATTTTAGTAGGGAAAGCCAGTTTATCCCCCGTCTACTCAGTCAGGTTTCTGCTGTTGTGAAGGAATGTAGGCTTGAACTTCAAAGAGGTGTGAGAATCAGTTCTAAGTCTGTAAGCATTAGGTCTGTAGATTCCTTATTTCTTTTCAGCAAATCTACTGCTTTCAAATTACATTCCTTTTGTGAGTCTTATTTATATATGGTTAGATGTATCTGAATATTTTCCACAATCATTATCATTTTATCAAACTTTTTTAGAAAGCTTTCAAATAGGAATTGCATATTGCCAGTCTTTTTTCAAAAGTCAGCCACTTTTACTTATCTGTAATCTGATTCATTGTGGCTCTGTGTAACTTGGCAACAATAAATAAAATGTGATTTACATTAATTTCTATAGAATTTAACGTGGGGCCATGGCACCACAAAGAAACAAGAATGAAAATTTCTTAGAAAATTAGATGGTTTTACCAGTTTGAAAGCACGTAAAAAATGCAAGTAGAAAAATAGGGACCACTTTGGTGGGAAGGTAACAGTGCTCCGTGCACCTTTGGCATTTAGTCATGCCGGCCACATGACCATGGAGACGTCTTCGGACAGCACTGGCTCTTCGGCTTAGAAATGGAGATGTGCACCGTCCCTAGAGCCGGAAACTACTAGCACGCATGTGCAAGGGAACCTTTACCTTACAGTTCAATTTCCATACCTACTACTAAAATAGCTTTCTAATTTTTACAATACAGTGCAAAACTACGTAGAAATTTCACCTTTTTTTTTGTTCAATGGAACTTACTTTTAGGTAATTCTTTCTCCTCCCCCTTTTTCTTTAAAATATTCATTTGTTTGGCTGATTGAAATTGTTGAAATTGATCTTCCACATTCCTTCAGCCAAAAGAGTTTTTGAATTTTGGTTTTTAACATTGTTTTTAATCTATGCTGTATAATTAATATTTGGAGCATCACAGCCATGAGATCTCCCAGAAAAGCCATGGTACCAGCTGTCTTTCTGCTATTTTTTCCCAGCCTTTCTTCTCCTGAAAATTGTTGGGTTTTTTTTGGCCATTGCTTGAAATTCCATTTTTTACATGTCCCATGAATTACATCAGGAAACTTGTGTGAGTGGACAGTATTAAATGCAAAAAGAACTTCTGTGCTATTTTTAAAGGGAGGAAAATAGTATTTGTAATAATGCCATATCCATGGGAAAGAAAATTACATAGATCTGTGCCCCGAGAAACTATCTGATGGGGGAATTGCAGTTTTGTATTCATCTGAATAATTTTTTTTTATCTTTATGCAATAATTTACCTTTAAAAATGAAATGTCACCATAGATGCACTGAAAATACAGGAATAGGGACAAACTATGTTTTTCTGGCCAATTTATATTTTAGGGAGATGGGTCATCTTAAATTCAGAATAGTCTTCCTTTTGGGTTAATTTGGTAATTAAGCTGGAATCAACAAGTAATAAATATTATTTTATCATTTTCCCAAACTGAGATCCTGGACATGGGCTGCAGAATATTGTGGAAGTGACATGGTCAACTGGTAACATGAAAACATGGTCTGTTTTTTAAAAGACAAGTTATTCCAAAGAAGGAGGAGAAATCTAGTATATATATATTTTCTGGTGCACCTATAACCAAGTACGTTGACGATGTTTAGTTTGTTCTCCTACAGCAGAAGTATCCAACCTTGGCCACTTTAAGACTTGTGGACTTCAATTCCCAGAATTCCTCAACCATCCAGGTTGGATACCCTCCCCCCCACCAAGTATTCCTATGCACAATTGCTTTGGAGTAGATCATATTAACTAGGGTTTGCATCAGAGTTAATAAAGATTCTACTTTTATTGGGAGAGGTTATTTTGTGAATTCCTAAAGTTTTGGATTAAAATTCCAACCAACTCTTATCATTAATGATTGAGGGTGATAGTTTTATAATTCAAAACATGTGAAAGGCATGTATTTTTTATCTTTTGGGCAGTTTAAAGTGACACTATCACATGTTCTTATTTTCCCACCCACAATATATTTATTAGAAAAAGGAGCTGTCCCAACACACAAATTAAAACTACACCCCACATTATTTAGAGTTGGTTTTATTCTAGGAAGTGAAATAAGAAAAGTTATATTTAATATATACCAAGATGAGATTTGTCACCTTCATTACAAAGAGGGAAAGACTTTTAAGTAATGAAAAACAGCAATTATAGCTCTCATCTCAATTGTGTCTGAGCTGCAAAAATCCAGACTTACTAGATGGCTGCAAAGAGCAGGAATACTAAGTTATGAGCTGTTTTATGAAATATCGCTCACAGAATAATCAGTGCAAAGTCCTTTTGTTTATGCCATTAAAGAGAACTTCTTGAGAAGGCATTTTTTAATCATTTGTTCTAAATATTTTGTTTCAGATGAGGAAGCAAATTAAATGCAGTACTGTAATTATGTGAGTAATTTAAATTGATGTTTGCAATCATATTCTATTTTTACTGGCTTTTTTCAGTTGTGTCTATTTGTTATATTCAATTGCTAACTGCTTTGGGTAGAAAATCCAGATACAAATCTTGTAAAAAAAAAAAAAAACAATACTTCTGCCTGCAATCACAAAAATAAGTCTACAAAATGCTTTCATGCAATTCTTTGAAATTTAATTCTTTTTTTTAGTAAAGTCAGATACAGGGTCAGACTGTAGCGAGATTTATTGATGAAGAAACATAAATGGCTGATAATTGGAAAAAGCTTCTAAAGCTACAAAAATGGTACAATAGGTTATCACACAAAACAAAGCAGGAATGGACTTTCTTTAATTCTTTAGTTTTGCTAGTTCTGATAGTAGCACTTACGTAAATTGTCTTCAAACAGATGATCTCCACATATGTTGAATTTTGATTGCTATAATTTCCAGCTATCACTGTTTTGGAGACACATGGAAGAAATAATTTGGTCTGCATCATGTTGACAAAAGATGATTTATATGTGGCTCATGCAGTTAAGAGACAGGCTTTGCAGACAGATTCAGAGATCCCATTTAACCCTAAATAAATGTAGGCATGTTCAACATTTTTCTATTCAGAATGCCACTGAGCTAAAGCAAAAAACTGAAGATAAATCAGGAGGAGCAGAATTAGCACGGGAGATACTGCTTTGATATCCTACGGTTCTGGGTTTTTTCAAAAGGACAGACCAGATCTCAGGAAATGTCTTGCTCTGTAAGTTTTAGCCTTCACCCTCTTCTTCTTTTAAATTAAAACACAGAGGAATGTATTCTTTTTGGGTAGTGAACCGGGGAGGTGGTATCTCCTTCAAACTTTTCAGAAAGAAGTTACTATGACTGATTAAATTGCTATCCCACTTCCTAATTAACACCACAGGCCCAGATGAGGCTCACAGTCATACAACAGAGAAAATAGCTAACAATTACAGTAACAGCCATTTAAAAATGATAGTAGAAATGGGAAACAACTAGGTTAAAGGAACTGTTTACAAAATGGCAGAGCACTGATGTGAAGAGATCAAAAGTTGCTGGTATTCACATCCCCCCCCCCCACTTTTCTTGTGTTCTTTCACTTTTAAAATGCTTTGTGAATCTTTAAGAATTACTTAGCCATTGCCCAAGAAAGGAGAACAAATGATAAAAGAGGATGTTACCAGTACTGTCTGTTTGGTGTATCAGGAGGTGTAATCATGTTTCAGACATTCCCCAAATAACTAACATTGCAAAGAGTAGTATGAACTCAGAAACGATAAACTGTGGTAGGTCTACTTGGTAAATTCAATATTCAATACTGTGGAAACTGAAGTGCTTTTTTGAAGATACATAACTCTGTAACTTTATTGTGGGCTGGTGGGCAGCATCCTCGCAACACAACTGCCCTAAGCTTCCCATAATTTTCAATAAGATTCTTTCTCCAACCACAGTCTCTTCATGGAGCAGAATGTATCAGGGAAAAGATCAACCATCTGTGCTGGGAAGCTGGACTTGTAGAATCATATCAGAGAGCAGGGATTTAATCCAGTAATATAACTTCCAAGCAGGCCTGATTCATCCTTGTTCTTGCATATAGATGTAAGTTCTGGATCTTTATTCAGTTGAGAGCTTTACTTTTCACTTGTTCAAGTGTCGTATCAAAATTCCACACTATTCAGCAGTGCGTCTATCACAAAGCAAGCAAGTTAAGGCAAAATATGCACATTTGTATAAGACTTCTTCTGATTATAATCACAAAAATCTAAATTGAGTTCCTGAAGTCTGCCTTCCCAGTGCAAAATTATGTGGTCAATTTGCTTCTCTGTATTGATTTTTTAAAACTCTCTGTGTCAAGATCACATGAAGTGTTAATACCACTTTATAATGCCTTGGTAAGGCCACACTTGGAATACTGCATCCAGTTTTGGTCGCCATGATGTAAAAAAGATGTGGAGACTCTAGAAAGAGTGCAGAGAAGAGCAACAAAGATGATTAGGGGACTAGAGGATAAAACATATAAAGAACAGTTGCTGGAACTGGATATGTCTAGTTTGAGGAAAAGAAGGACTTGGGGAGACATGATAGCAGTGTTCCAATAGCTCAGGGGTTGCCACAAA
>QLTV01004284.1:237500-253806 GCA_003457575.1 Thermophis baileyi | reverse complement strand
ACACACACACACACACACACACACACACACACACACACACACACACACACACACACACACACACGAGATAAACCTTAGTTTGTACAGCGCGGTGCCTATTCAAACTTTGAATGAAGCGAGATGCAAAAAGGTTGCGTTTTGCGGGGGGCTAATGGGGGAATCTAGTCATTGGTTGCATCGATAGAACATGATCGATCGATCAATCATCAGTCTGTTAATCGACGGGGCTGGGCTGTTTATTCATTCCCTACACTTTAACCAAGTTTTAAGGGCTGTGGCGTCAGTCCAACAAAAAGCATTCCTTTCTTGGGGTTCCAGGAAGCAGTTTGTACTTGGATGCTCCAGCTTCAAAGGTTGATTAAAATGAAGGTATGATAGGAATAAGATAGTGATATGCTTGCATGCCGAGTTCTTTGGTAAATTGTCCAGTGGTCCAGTTGCTGAGAGACTTCCAGAAAAGGCCATACAATAACTGCACCATCACTTTTTTTATTCAGGCAAATCACATTCCATTTTCACTTTCATCATTGTGCCCCTGAGAAATACAATTAACATGGAATGAAGAAGGGCAGGTGGGTTTTCTGATGTCTCAGTTTTCTTTTGCTTTCCAACATTTGTCTTTACTGACATATTCCATTACAAAATAATCTATATTCTCGATGGAATATTAGCAAGGAAGTCTTGCTATGGCAACATCTCTTGAACACTTTTTCTGTTGCATTTGTGATACTTTGATATATTTGATATATTTGATTATCATGAGACCAATTACAAATCTATTGATTTTAATTATAATTCCTTGGGTCCTTTTTCAGTTGTAGTGATTTCAGATATTTTACTGGATTTGCAATTTGAAATTGTTTAAACTGCTTATTGCCCAGAGAGCTTTGGCTGTGGGAATTTTTTATTAAATGTTATAAAGTTAAAAATATAAATTGAGTTTTTTAGGATCCAACTTCATCTATGTCAGGATCTATTTGAATGCCAGCTCCATGTATCAGACTCAAAACATGAAGAAATTGTATATCAGCTCTAGAATATAAATGTTTTACTTCCTTATTTACCCACCTATGAAAAGGAGTGCTGTGTTTTATATTTCATTAAGTCATTCTAGAAGTGTCCCCAATTCCTGTAAAAATAGTCACAGCCATCACAGATGGATTAGATTTAAAAAAAAAAAGACATTTCAGAACTTCTTTAAAAATTATTTATTTCATACAGAGAAAAGACAGATATTATTAATATAATAGGAAAACAGAGAAAGATACCAAAGGCAATATCAGGAAAACTAAAGTATTGGGAAACCCAGACATCAGTTTTGCTATATTGCAACACCATTTACAATTGTTGTTAAATTGTATCCCTTGGCATTATTACAAATAAAGAGAAAATACGAACAATCCAAACAGTCTGCCAAATAAATCCAAGTCTAATCCTGCCTCAAAGCAATATACAAGCAAAACAAATTTACTCTTACCCTCTAGACTGCACCCAAGCCACAGCAAGCCAAAAATGAATTTATAAAGAAAGCCACAGAGGGTATCTTTCCAGGCTTGGTGCTCTCTAGCATTAACTGAACTGGTACCACCTTGGGAAAGTCTGGCCTAATGAAGCTACTCCCAGGTTGGTTCCAAATTAAGAAGAGGGAAGATGTGTCCCTCAATAAATGATCATTTCCCATTGCTACAATCTTATGTCAAATGAAACACATTTTCCATGACTATTCCTTAGTCAAAAAAATACAACTTCATTTGCAGACAGACCAAAAACTATAATGAAATCATAAGCTTGCAGCTGAAAAAAAACCAGTCTTAAATCAGACTTGCTTGAAAATCAATGCTATCAAAACTTAATAATATTTCAGGAAAATATGTTTAGGATGGGAACAATCATGAGAAAAACAAAGTGGTTTATTAACAACGGATTACTCAAAATGTACCATAGCTGGGTGCATTCAGACTATACATTATGAACAAATCTTTTCTTCCTAGCCCAAAAAGCTGTCCCAAGCCTATAATGTCCCAGAATGACCTTTGCCCTATGGCTTCAGTTTTTCCTGTTATATGTTCTTTACCGACTATCATTGTTTAAGAAAATAACTACCATGGGAAATGAATCAGTAATGTGAAAGAATATACAAATAAGAACTAAAGACAACAGGATATTGGTCCACAACCAATGCCTGCAGAATGAAATCTGGTTTACACTAAAGCAGAATATAGCAATAATGGGGTCAGGGAGAAGACAGAATGGATAGAAAATGCAGATGGTGTTAGCTGTTTCAAAAGCACATACACACAAATAGAAAAACAAAACATCTAGCAGAGATGGATAAGCGTTCTTTCCTGCTGGGCTTTTAAAATGCATAAAGGTTTGCATATGTGCAAGATTATTTTTAATATAGAATGTTCACAACTGGATTGTGCCACCCACAGTTTGAGTTGATGTAATCCAGGGGTGTCAAACTCAAGGCCCAGAGGCCGGATCCGGCCCACGGGATGCTTAGATCTGACCCATGGGGCCGTCCTGGAAACAGCAAAGGACCGGCCCGCAGTGCCTCTGCCAGCAAAAATGGAGCTTAGGAGGGTCGCAGGCAGCCCTCCCGAGCTCCATTTTTGCTGGCAGAGGGTTTCAGGAGGCCATCGCAGCCGAAAACTGAGCTCAGGAGCCCATTTTCGTTGGCAGAGCATTCGGACCACCACAGGCACCCCCTGACATGAGTAACATTGAGCTGGCCATGCCCCCTCTGGCCCCCCGAGGTCAAACACAATCCTTATGCGGCCCTCAAATGAAATCGAGTTTGACACCCCTGATGTAATCCATTCTATGATCCTTCTCCATTTCATCTATAGAATGGGCCTTAAATACATCTCTGTAAATTTTCATAAGCCACAGAGAGGAAGAAGAGATCAGTTGTGTCTCTAGTGTTTGCCTTGTTTCTCCTGCAGTGCAGGTGCCTGTATTTTCCCATAAGATAAAACTCTCTTCACTGCAGCAAAGATGCCCACTAGTAACTAGCAAATAAGCGGTTACATGGTCTGGGCTACACATGTGATGCTTTTGGCAACTATTTCATCTTATTTGAAGAGGCCACAGCCTAATTTCATTAGCCTTCTAAATGTCTTAGACCAGTGTTTCTCAACCTTGGCAACTCTAATTAAAATGTGTATACTGTACTTCAGCTGGCAGGGGGATTCTGGGAGTTGAAGTCCACACATCTTAGAGTTGCCAAAGTTGAGAAACATTTAGACTTTTAACTGTTTTAACCCCGCTCAGACAAAACACCTCAGAACTATTGGTTGGGAAATAGTGAGAATTATACTCCAATATACCAAGAAGGCACTAGGTTTGAAAATGCTAAAGTATATTATATGTGCAATGATTTAAAGCTGCACAACAATGAAGTGTATTGATATATATTGGAGTGGAAAGTACAGCCATTGGCAAGCCTGTGGTTTCTTTTAATCATGGTAAGTTGAATAAGCCAAAATGGCTGGGTATACATACAACACTCCGCAATAAACTATAAGTTGCAAAGTACAGTTCATTAGGTTAAAAAAAGAGAGATAAAATCAAATTCTGGCTTACTGCTATATAAATGCAACCAGGTATGTTGGAAAACATTAATGGAATAAAATTTGTTCATCAGAGTAATCATTCATTGGGTTTCTAGTAATTTAAGCAGATTCCTGCCTGTCACCTGTTACCAGAGACATTTTTTATATGTCAAGGTCTGCATTTGGAACTATTTGCATCCTAAATATCTGAGTTATGGTATAACTAAAGTTCTTAAGAACCTACAGAATGTTCACATGGAAGTGACAATATTTCAGTGGAAAAGTCTAAGAAAAAGCAGACAGGCATGGAATCAATTAGTTGAGGTCCTGCATATAAACAAGTCTATAGATGTTTTCCAGGAGGATGTTATGTATCCTGTCCTGTTCTTTCCTAAAAAGAAAAGAACACAGGAAAGGAAGTATGGATTATTATAACCTTAACACATACATAGATATTTATTTTAAAGAGACTAGTTAGTACACTAATATTAAAATGTAACAAAACTTGATGGTTTTAAAAGAAACTATCCCAAATTTGAAGGATAGAAGAGTTATTTTAGAATGGACAATCTTCTAATTAAATTGGAGCTACAGGGGCAGTTCTGCACTGAGGAGGCCAGAAGCTTGAGCTACAGAATACAACTATTCTTAAAAAAATAAAAATAAAATAAAAATCCTGCCAGCACCTTAAACTATACTGAGTTGAACAATACTGGAAATTTAAGTTCAGAAACACTGGGAAACAAGATTCCCTTCTCAACTCTATTCAGAAGTCCAGGTTAATAACCATCCAGAATGAACAGTATATCTAAGCATGAAGGCTGCTGATGAACTTTCCCAAGGCAACATCCCAAGTAGGCATAAATCACTTAGTCATTGACTGCAGTCACACACTGTGCTCAGACATGGTATGCTTAGCCACATTTTATTGAACAGATCACAATTAGAGCTTTACATGATATATCAAGCTACAAAAACCAGGATCTGCAAGCTAAATTTGATTGAATATACTAAACTGAAACTAAGCAAATTGTGAGGGCCAGAATCATCAAGATCAGAGGTCAAGACCCCAACATTAGACAGGACCATAACATCTGTGGATGAACATCAATGAACAGATGCATTCCATCCCTTCCACTGAGACGAAACCTGCTCTCAGGGTGGATGTAGGGTTTGAACTTTGGGAATGCTACATGAACACATGGCTTGTAGTATGCAGCTGGCAGTTACTGATTACTCTATTATTGCCTTTTTAGTATCTGTAATAAAAACGTTTTATCAAACATCTGTCTCCTTGAATCTCTACTGTTAGCTTTCAAGCTTGAACTGTTGGGTGAAAAGCTTGATACATTTTTTAAATTTACTAAGTTTATATGTTGTCCATCTCACTCTGAAAAGTGGTTATATGTGATTTAGTGCAATGGATGAACCATATTAGCTTTTTCCATCACCTCTCATTTCACTGAGAATCCATTGCATTCCTACAGTATTGAATTTTAATCGTCTATGTCCATGTCTTTTCTTTTGATGATGCATTCTTTTTTCCTGGCAATATATAGCTGGCTATTCTAGTTGGGAATCGTTATCACTAACTATAACTAGCTGGAGCTGCTGCACAGAATTAGAATCATGAGCATAGTGGGAAAGATGCATCTCCATTATTAATTTGAGAGCAGATATTTGCAAGGGAAAACCTGCTCTATGTTCTCTTTGCAAATCCAAATAAAATTTGAACAGCCCTGACTGGTGTGCATATATCTACTGCAATATGGATAGCCATCTGGTGGGAATTAAACTTTGCTTTTTTTTTTTTAGATCTTGCTGGAAGGCGGCATAAACTCACCTCAATTGTTTAAAATTACAGAAGGGGGAAAAAGCATGTAACCCTAAAAAACGAGTCTTACAACAGTCACATATTATGAAAAAAAAAATCTATATAGAGCTTTTTAGAATGTCACTTTTGGTTTGTAATTTGTCTTATATATTTTATATCAGTCACTGATTAGATAAACCTGAGACCAAATGTAATCTGCTGTACCAGATCATTGGTTTGATTTTTTTTTAATTAATGTATTGTATGAACCCAGCCTATTGGGCTATTTCATAGTTCAGCATATTATAAAAAGGTAAAGGTTCCCCCGCATATGCGTGCTAGTCGTTTCCGGCTCTAGGGGCGGTGCTTATCTCCGTTTCTAAGCTGAAGAGCCAGCGCTGTCCGAAGGTCTCCGTGGTCATGTAGGCATGACTAAACATCGAAGGCGCACAGAACGCTGTTACCTTCCCACCAAAGTGGTCCCTATTTTTCTACTTACATTTTTTTTTACGTGCTTTCGAACAGCTAGGTTGGCAGAAGCTGGGACAAGTACATATCCAGAAAATTGATTATAATCCAGAACCTAATCTTGGTATGCTATGTAAATATAAATATTGGGTAGAATGACATATGTACCAGTGTTTTGTAATATTGCCAAAAGTTTGGAAGAATTGAAGGAAAACAAAGTTGTTTCTTTCCAGATAAAAATTGGAAATGTTGGGAAAACCTGAAATCCATGCAATATAAGATTTTCTCATGTATTTTCTTTTTAAAAAAAACACATAAAAAGCATAATTTATAACTGAAGACATGGAATTGTATTGCTTGGCTTAAGAAAGTTACTGAGAAATTTTAAGCTTATGTATTCAGAGACAAGACCCCTAATTCCATGAAGTTACTGGATCCCAACAGTTCACATGAAAACAGTCTTGAAACCTTTTCTTATTTTTGTACAAAATATCTAACTCACATGCAGAAGAATCAATGCAAAAGATCAACAGTTGCAGAATATTTGTTTCTGATTATTTGCAAACCGAAACCACTGAACCATCAGCAAACAATTCACAATTCCTAACTAAAAAGGCTTGACTTCTACCAAAAAGATGGCAGCATTCAAAGTATAGAAATGCATTTGAATAACAAGAGCTTTCCAGATGTTTTAGCTATCAATTCCTATCAACTTCTGCCAATAATATCTGAAAGTATCGGGTTGCTTATCCTGGTCTATATATACATAAGAATAATCACCTTCCAATTTTGTGCATTCTTCTACATAAAAATATTCATACTACACTCTGAATAAATCCTCTATTTCATTCATTTCAAAAGAGAAAATATTTTATAACCATCTTTTGCCACCCACACTCCTCAATCATTTTCTATTTTTATCTTGGGGAGGGGGGAAATCACCAATTGACCAATTCAGCTCATTCCTTTCTGTTATATCTCCCCTGGAGCCCCCTTATCTGTATTTTTAATTTCCATTGACATCACTTGGTCCTTGGCTGATTGTTTTCTCTAGATTGTACCCCTATTACAATCTTGACAAATGTATCTTGTCTTTTTACGTACACTGAGAGCATATGCACCAAAGACAAATTCCTTGTGTGTTCAATCACACTTGGCCAATAAAGAATTCTATTCTATTCTATTAATTGAAATAATACTATTTTGTTTTCTCTAAAATATGGCATTCATACTACTATGAACAGGAAAAACACAGTATACACATGAAAAATGTTTAAAGAAGACAGATTAATAAAACACCAGATCAATAATGTCTTCCTGTCTTCTTTTTTTTCAAACATATCCACAATACCAGCCGAGTCCAAACACCCCTCTCTCTTTCTTTCAGTATTAGACAACTTGATCGTATAAGAAAGATTCATCACATTTTTTTCAAGGCAGGTAGTGTATCTTTTAGGACAGACTAGGGAATGAACAGGCTGCTTCTTTTTAGAAAGTCATTTATCCCATTGGCGCTCTTTTACTCTCCAACTTGGCTTTTTTCTGCCTTCAAAGAGATGAGCATGGCACTGGTTTTCTTCCTTATAGGTGCATTTTTATTTATGCTCAGGAATAGCATGACAGTACAGACCGATCTCACTTAATGACTCCTGTCTAGCTATATGATGGCATGAAAAAGTAGCTTTATGACCAGTCCTTGCACTTATGGCCATTGCAGTGTCCCCATGGTCACATGATTGAGATCCAGGTGCTTTGCTACCACTTGGCATTTACAACCGTCACAACCTGCTGTCATGTGATCGCCATTTGCATACTTCACATGGAGCTCCTGATTAACAGAGTCAATGGAGAAGCTGGCAGTAAAATCACAAGTTGTAGTGGCATAATATCTCACTTGACTGCCTCACCTACTGGTAGTAATGAAATTGCTGGTCCCAATTGTGGTTGTTAAATATTTCTCTTCTGTGCCATCAATATGCTGACTAAAGTATTAACAACTGGGGTTTTTTTTTAGCAGAAATCTGCATCCATAATGTGGGGGATGGCTAATCTAAATCAGGAAAAGGATTTAATGGAATAATGATAGTAATTGATCTGTTAAAAGTTCTTCCAGTTCAGCTATTCTCAGTAAATACCCTCCAGGAGTGCTGAGTCTTCCAGCCTGTATAATCGTTGCAAACTGGCGGATTACATGAGTATAAGACAACACTATTTGAAGAATATTTGATTGGGAAGGGGATTTTAGTGCCACCGAAAGCCATGGGATTTGAGACGGTTGTGACAAACTTGCCTTGCTGATGTTAAGGTTCTAAAACATAAACTGGACACAATCACATTTTGACAGATAGAGGTTTGGATTCTTCTATGCAGTTCTAGAATAAACAAAATGGAGAGGATAAAAAGTTCCCTATGATCAGATTGAATATGTAAGTAACTTTCTACTCCATTAATAAGCTCAATGTTTAGTGGGAGGCAATGGCTGCCCTCACAGACTCCATTACGCCATGGTTGTTTAACAATGCTTTACTGAACTATACCTGACAAGATTTGCACATATTACGCTATAAGCCATAATTTACAAATCACAATGGTTGGCTTCATGCAACATGTTTATCTCCCCCGAATAAACAAAAGAGCTATAATGACTTACTGCAATATGTGAATCCAGGCATATTACAGTAGCTTAATAGGAGCTATCAACAAAAAAATAATTTGAATTCCAATTGGAAAAAAAATATATAGTTGTCGTTTACTAGAACAAGACTGGAAATTCTTGACTTATATTCTTCAAACTGACCAGCCTCAACTTTAGCAAAAGAAATATTCTCCCCACAGTTAAAGAAGCTTCTTGGATGAGAAGAGAAAACGTCTTCAAAGAAAAACAAGAAAATCCAGTTGCCTCTTGAAAAAATGTATTTGGGGTGTTCCCCCAAAGTCTTTCCATGTCTTAGGTGGAGTTAAGGGAGAATATCTCAAGAACAGTTCAGCAACTGCTGCCTCCTGGAATGCTAAAAAGCAGCCAACGATCACACATTTTTACAACACAGAATACTATGCAAATAAAGTAGTGTTTATAGGTTCAGCATTTCTACAGCGTTTTATCAACTTGAGAGAAAGAAAAACAAATGTCCAACTTAATGCAGCTTTCAAATCATAGAAAGCCAAAGAACATGTACTGCCACTTGCTCTTCATATTCTGGAAGAAAGAACTGGTGTATTACAGGCAGTGTATATGGAATTTAAGATGAAAATAAGAGATTTGCAAGAGCATGGAGGAATGGCAATCACAGTTAATTCTTGATATTCTTTCCAAAAATGTTTTTTTTTAAATGCTGGATCAAGATAATCGTCAAAGAAGTGCTGGAATATACAGGAAATGGTTCCTCCATCTGGTAGCTAGAATGAATTCAGAGTAGCTGAATTGTATAAGGCTCCTTCAAATTGAAATACAATTCACTTAGGCTAAAAGTCCTGCTTATTTGGCATTCAAGTAAAATCATGTATATTTTGCAAGTAGTGATTAGTTCTTGTTTCCAATTATTCCCATCTATTATTTGTCTGTTTCTTTTTTGAAAATCCTCTTTGACAGTTTTGCTGCACAACTGCAGTCTTACTGCTGAGTTTCTCTGGTTTCAAACAGCCCAAGTTATTACCAGTCCATACAACAGAGCCAAGTGGCCTATAGCTGTTTCCAGGTCCAAATGTCATATGTTACTCAAATCATTGGCATGGTAAGCACTCTGTACAAGCATCCTTGGTTCTTGTATGATCAGAGCTTTTAAACATTCTGGGAATCCTACATCCACAAAGAACCACAGATCGGGAGGCAGACGAGAATCAGCAACAGACAATAAATTGCTGTGATAACTTAGCAAGTTCCTCCAGAAGGATCAAAACAGAAAAAGTTTGGGTAACCATAGTTTATCTGGAATTCCAGCTAAAAAACTACCTGCTCCCTCGTCTAGTTTTCTGATGCACTTCAGAACAGCAGGACATTCGAAGTTATAGTTTAAATTTCTGCTAAAGATTCCAGCTGTCTCCATACATTTCTTCTACAGTTCCCTTTCTGTTGAGACAGCAATTATTTAAAATCTTCCTCCTCCATTAAAAAATGTGAATGAGTTTAAATAAACAAAAAATTAAAGCAGGATTTTCAACAATTTGATTTGTTGAATTTGAGTCTAATTTATTTACCTACACTAGAACACACTGTTGTTAGGTAAGAAAATTTATCAGTGTAACTCTGCTAGCTATTATTATTTATAAAAAAGAAAAAAAAATAGTTCAGATTCACTAAAGCTGGAGGATTGGGAGATGCAAGACAAGATGTAAGAACTCATATACTCCCAATGGAAAAGACTTGAAATATCTGCAGTTTCACTTGATAAAAGTCTTGGTCTATTCCTTGTTTCTCCCACAAAAAAATATCTAGTACTGGACATGAATAACTATCAATATTGCTGGTAAACACATGTACATTGATGATGGTTATGAAACCCAAATGGGGCTACTGAGAAATAAGTGGGAAGTTATCAGCATGTCACAATACCAAAATTTGCAAAAACAGAGAAAAATAATTAGAAATAAAATTCAAAGGCAATAACTTCCTCCCTCCAAAAAAAGAAAATTAAAAAGAAAATCAATGTTGAAATTAAAAAGAAAATCAATGTCAGAGCATGCATAGGAGCTCCAACATGCTATTAAAGGAAACAGTTCAAAGGAAGGGAAAAATAAGTTGAGTTATCTCTGAAAGATGATATGGCTACATTGTCTATGAATACACTATGCTGCAACATGGTGTTGCAGGCACCACTTGTAGTTAGACGATTGCAAATCAAGCCTCAAAGTCTTGAGAGGCATGGAAGAGATAGACAAATCTTAAGAATAGGTTTCAGATTCAATAACATTTCCTTCTGCTGCTACAGGCTACTGAGGAGCTTATGATGCAGGCACAATAACTCCCTATTCCAATGCTAGTCTCTTAGGTGAACATGGCACGAAGTTCTAACAACAATATGATCAGGCCACAGGTTCAAAATCCAAAGCTGATGAAATAATTTCTCCAATTACATTTCAAGGAAATTGCCAAAAAGATGCTTCTGTTGATTCAGATTGTCACATTTACATCATAACTGCACAATGTAGATAATGCTGGAGGACAAGGCAGGGGATTTTGAAACACCTGCCAGGGAGTTATAAATGCATAAGTCTGGCATCTTTTTTACCAGAAAAGGTGGAGTTAAATACAGCATTTATTTATATAACTGAGTAAAAGCACACATAAACCATGAGTGACTGGCAGCTCTGAGATTTTTTTTCCCCCAAAGGAAAAAAATTAGAAGTTTGCTGTTTTACCATCTAAAATTGTTTTTCTATGGGTGCTGCTGAATTGAAGTGGCAAAAGCTCAAAGTACCTCAATTTGTCTGCAGATCATGTGTAAATATTGTTGAGTGGGTTGAACTTATTTCCTTCTAAAAGTAGATTTTAGAATGGAGAAAAGAGATATAAAGTCAGAGAAGTCCAAGTACTTCATACTGGCCAATTCTCATACTTGTTTGGATTGCAGCAGGCACAAAACCCAGCTGTTAAACTTTATGAGTTTTCTGGTGTCTTACAAGGTGAGAGGCAGCCCCAAACCCTTTACCACAGCTGGCGCATTTGAAGGGTTTCTCTCCTGAATGCGTAGCACGGTGACGCTCAAGGTGTGCATAACGTGTGAACCCCTTTCCACAGTCTCTGCACGAGAAGGGCTTGTCCCCACTGTGGATGCCCTGATGGCGCTGGAGATGGGCACTACGGGTGAAGCATTTGCCACAACGCGTGCAGCGGAAAGGACGTTCTCCAGTGTGAGTTCCTTGGTGGCGAGTGACATGAGCGCTGCGGGTGAAAGCTTTACCGCAGACACCACATTCATAGGGGCGCTCTCCAGTGTGAGTGCTGTGGTGGCGGGTCAAGTGGGAATTGCGCCCAAAGGCTTTGCCGCAGTAGGTGCACTTGTAGGGTCGCTCCCCAGAATGGGTTTCCTGATGCCGGGCCAGGTGGGCACTGCGGGCAAAAGTCTTCCCACAGTAGCTGCAGCTGAAGGGACGGTCTTCCTCTGGCACTTGCTGTCCCAGGCGTTTCCCACCTAAAGGGCGCTGCAGTCCAGAGTGGGTAGCTAAATGCCGAGTAAGGTGTGAGTTTCGCCGGAAACCTTTCCCACAGTAAGGGCAAGTGTGGGACTTTTCCCCCATGGTTGCCAGTCTTGCGAGAGTGATGGTAGGAAAAAGAAGACCCTGTCTTGACACTCTTCAGGCCAGCTCTTCTGGCAGGAGGCTAAAGTACTCTACCTCAAAAGACTCTTTCAACCTCTGAACTGACTTAGCAGTTGTGATTTTCTGGCTTTTTGCTTTCTTCTAAATCTTGATAAACATCTCTGAGATCCTGGGATATAACTTTGCCCTCAGAACCTGCTGGGGAGAAAAACAGAATTTCAAAAAAAGAGAAAGAAAAAGAAAAAGGACACAAGTCCTGCCAAAAGCTGAGTAATTTGGGTGGAAAAGAAATAATGTAATATGGAGTTTAAAATATGTATTTTATTCATATCTTCTCTGTAATTCACATATGCACAATCTAGATGGGTTATTTTTAAAAATATGTTGTAATGGTGCTATTTGTTCAGAATATTCTCTCTTTGAGGATGAAAGTTCTTTAAATTAAAAAAATGATTGATATCAATATAAATAGCCCTGATTATGTTTTTACTGATTGGATCCAGATTTAGCCGTGCCTAGAGTAGGCTCGCTGAAATCAGTGGGATCCATGGCTGAGGTGTCCTCTTGAGTCTAATAAATTTCTTCTAAGCATAACTAAGTCTGGAGCCAAGCCAGTGAAATTTAGATGTATTAATTTGAAGTGGTTCATCTTTCATTCAACTCACTTTTCTTCTTTCAAAATGATAGGTTTCCAAATCATTGTATTATTTAAATATACACAAAATAAACAAACTATGGCTGCATAAAAATCATATGCTAGCCTCTTCTGGATCCTGATCATTTCTATAGGCTACTGTCCTTCACTTGCCTGACAGCAAGGGTAAGGTACTTGTGATCCAATTTTGCCAAAAAGCTACTTCCAGCAGCATGACCAATGATGATGGATGTTTGGAGTTGTAATTCGGACAGTCTGATATGCCAAATAGGTTTCTACTCCATCTGAAAATAAAATCCTCTGAATGATTGGATGGGCTTTCTTTTTAAGTAAACCTATAGGGTTTCTGTGCAGTTTTCCCTAGGAGGGAAAAAGGAAAAAAAAGTACTTATCAACTTTGTTGCCTGAGAATATAAAAATGTAATTAATAGGAGCAGCTGATTGCATTAATATGTCTTCTGAGACCAAATTAATTAGAAATGTACTTACTATAATTAAATCCTGCATCTTAAATAGAGGAAATGGGGAAATCACTTCCAAAGAAGTTTTGATATTGCCTATATGTTATGTTGCCAGGATGATTCAATCAAAATTTTAGAAGAGCAATATTATTTTTTATTATATGTTGGAGCAAATGTACTTTTTTTAGAAAGATATTTTGGATTTCTTTGGAAAATATATTGAAAATTGTGTTCTGTTAAAGTATCTGCAATAGTAGCCTCTGGAATATTGCACTGTTATCATTAATTTGGTACCACTTTGTTTGGTAGTTATATCTCTACAGATTTTTTTTCATTCTGACATGATACAGTATTGTTAGATGTATTAGAAGTTCAACCTATTATTTTTTGTTTTACATTTCAAAGTTTTCAAATAGAAAAATGTGTACCTGACAGTCCAGAATATTGTTCCCCATTAGATTAATATTTAATGCTGTTATTATTTACATAATTCATATTCCATCATTCTGCTCTTGGAGCATTCAGTAATACTGCTTAGACAGACAAACAGTCCTGACCTGACTTCAATATTTTCTTTCTCTCTATAAAGAGTTACATAAACAAACAGAGGCATTTCTCAGTAAGTTTGATCTAGTGGTTAAGACACCAAACCAGAAACTGGGAAACCCTTAATTTTGTTTTAGGCATGAAAGCCGGCTGAATGACATTGAGGCAGTCACCCTATCTTAGCGCAATCCACCTCACAGGGTTGTTATTATCGGGAAAATAGGATGAGGGGGTATCCTCCTCCTTGAATTATTTATAAAATTAATAAAGGTTTGATATGCAAATAAATAAAATAAACGTTACAATATAAATTAAATTTTAAATGGCCAATGAGAAGAGATTGGAAGAATTAAATCAAACACATCCTTACAAAGAAATTAAGTATTTGTATTTTTTGGTATACGTTATAGCTACAACCTAGACGAAACAGGTAACAGCCAACACTGCCCATTATACTACACAAGTACAGTAATGGATCGTGCTCAATTTCAGTCATGCTCTCGTCGCAGATATAGATAAAATAAAGAAGAAGAAAAAGCCGTAAGAGAAATGTAGACAGGACTTTCCACAGCAGATCCTCCCCGCTGCGAACTACTCTGGGAGACAGATGAAGAGTGAATGGAGGCGGTGGGTAGGGTGGATGAAGCTGCCCTTCTTACAGGCGTTCCCCCATAAATGGATATTTTTATGAGTTACGGGCTGCCTGTCCTTCTCCCCATAAATCGGTCTCCACACGGTTGGATCTGTCCGCGGAATCTCACCGATTCATTCTCCCTGCAGGAATCCAAGCGGGGTTTGCACGCCTTCGCCAACCGCAGGCCTGGGAACGAAAGAGCCACTCCCGTGCCTGTGTGTAGGCAGTGGCGGGTTCAAGCACAGGAAAGCACCCCTCGAGTCTATCCTGTCCCCCGCCTCCGCTTTGCTTGACAGCTCCAGCTCGATGGTTTTAACCCTCTTCCTGCCAACCACAAAGCCACGCGCCAGCTTCCCATACAAGTCGTTGAGCATATATATATATATTCAAAATCTCTGTGTGTGGCTTTTTCGCTTTTAGATATATATATATAGAGAGAGAGACATTCGGGGTAACAACAATAAAAAGTAATTTCAATTTCATATTTTTTTTCCTGCTGGGAGAAATTATGTTGCTGTCCAGAAACAGAGAACAGAATGCAGATACCATAGTCCTTGATTTACAATCACAATTAAACACAACACTTCTTTGCAAAGTTAGACATTTTAAAGTTTGTTTTGCCCCATTTTATGATCTTTCTTGCCAGAGTTATTAAGTGAATCACTGCAGTTATTAAATTAGTAGCATGGTTGTTAAGTAAATCTGCCTTCCCCATTGACTTTGCTTGTCAGGTGACAAAGTGATCACATGATCCCAGGGCACTAACTGTCATAAATATGAGACAGTTGCCAAGGGTCTGAATTTTGATCATGTAACCATGGGGATACTGCAGCAATCATGTGAAAAATGGTCATAAGTCACTTTTTCAGTGCCGTTGTAACTTAAAACGGGGAATTGTTGTAAGTCAAGGACTACCTGTATGCTCTTTCAGACATACTGGATACCCAGAACCAGATTTCCAAGAGTAAGATTGGGGGAAATTAATTTATATGAATTTACATATTTTAGAATATTAATGCACAACTTATTATTTCCCCACATCCAAATCTTCTGAAGCCTGGAACCATTGCTATAAACCAGGGCTGTCAAACTCCTGCCCCATGGGCCCATGCTGGCCACGTCCGGTTTAGCGAAGGGGAGAAAAGTCCTGATACAAAGGATCCTTTGCATAGAGAACTGCAGGACAATTCATTTTCTTACAGACTACCCTTTAAGTCATCTAGGGTTGCATTTACAACACAAACTTATCATCCGGTTTTAACTTACAGTTTAATCTTATTCTGGGGGTGTGTGTGTTTGTGTATGTATGAGGGTGTTTGGTTTGGATGGAAGAAGTGGGTTTGGAGTGGTTGAATTGGGAGAATGAGAGAGCCGGGGGCAAGGAATAGAGCCTCCTCTGCTGAGTGTGCAAACAGAAGCAGATGGGGGCTCAGATATGGCCCCCGGTTTGGTGTGAGTGTGGTGCCTTGCCTGCCAGGGAGGAGGGGGGCCGTTGGGGGGGGGGAGGGGATCTCTGGGGTGTTGGAGAGCCGGAGTAGTGCGGGGGGGCGGGGGGGGGGGGGGGGGGGATCTCTGGGGTGTTGGAGAGCCGGAGTATTACGGTTATGACTGGGAGAGGTAGATATGGCAGGAGCCGAGGGGTAGGCCGCTCTCGGGGAACTAGGATTCGCTGTCTCAAAGCGATTCCTTGTTCCAGCCCCTCTGGTTCTGGTTCACCGGGCTTGTCTCGTATTCCTGGTGACTTGGGATGTCAGGGCCCTGGTCTCAGGCTGCTGCTGCTCAATGCCAGGTCTGTTGTTAACAAGGCCCCTCTCGTTCGGGATTTAATCCTGGAGGAGAGGGCTGACCTGGCATGCATAACTGAGACCTGGCTGGGTTTCAGGTATTGCATCAGCTGCTACTCCAGGAAAGGGGTGG
>QLTV01004284.1:162773-218231 GCA_003457575.1 Thermophis baileyi | reverse complement strand
CACTTTACAGTTACAATTACCTCCAGGGCACACAAAGACTTAGACAAACACACACACAAAAACAAGGAGGACAAAGAATGGACTCTCTGAGGTTTACACACACAAGTCATTCCCGCCATAAATCTGTTAAATTAGGGAAGGCACACATCTTAACAAACAAACCACGTGGTTACATAGAAGAGAGAGAAAAACAAACGAACACAAACCCCAACATTTCCCTTTTCTTTTAAGTACCTTTATTTAGCCAAATTGGTTTTCCAGCTTCATCTCTGAGCAAAGTCCACTTCTTTACACAACCTTTTTTTCATGCCCACCTGGACAGGCAACTGCCTCTTTTAGTTCCAGGCGTCAAGCAAGTCTTCTCCCGGGGCGCCTACCCTGACCTTCGAGCTAGAGCTTCCCATGTTCCCCTTCTGATGTGGGGTTCACTATCATAACAAACAAACCACGTGGTTACATAGAAGAGATATAGATAAACACACACAAACCCCAACATTTCCCTTTTCTTTTAAGTACCTTTATTTAGCCAAATTGGTTTTCCAGCTTCATCTCTGAGCAAAGTCCACTTCTTTACACAACCTTTTTTTCATGCCCACCTGGACAGGCAACTGCCTCTTTTAGTTCCAGGCGTCAAGCAAGTCTTCTCCCGGGGAGCCTACCCTGACCTTCGAGCTAGAGCTTCCCATGTTCCCCTTCTGATGTGGGGTTCACTTTGTCCCTGCCAGGTCCCGGCGAATCTTGGGCTTCCTAATGAAACCCTCGCCCCCCCGTCTCAGTTTTCAGACCAAAAAAGGTATGGGGAGACTCTGCTTCCCTCTACAGAGTAAGGACCCTCCCTCCGAGGGAATTCCGCTCTCAGTTTGCAGACCAAAAAGGGGTCTGGCAGGACTCTACTGCTCCCCACAGTAAGTATGGGCCCCTGCTTCCCTGGCCATTTTCCTTTTTCCCATCTCAGTTTTAGGACTTACTAAAGTCCTGGGGACCTCTGCTTGCTTCCCAGAGGTAAGGACCGCCCTCGTTTTTAGGGCTTTGGTCAGTGACTTCCCAGCTGGTTGTCCAAGTTTAACTCTCTCATTCACTTTCCTATTCCATTTTCACACACACTCTCTCCTTTCCCTAACAGAAGGTCCTGTGCTCTGAAAATGCTAAACAGAACCTTTTTTAAAAAAATGCAAATAAGCCAGGAAGATGGCCAGCACACAAATTGAAAACAGAGAAAAAGAAGACACTGACACATAGGCTGATAGATAAGAAAGGAACTTTATACTACCAAAATGAGGGTTAAAAAAGATAATTCAAGATTATGAAAAGCTGTATGAGCAAGAAAAGGTTTCAGAAGAGAAAATTCAAGAATATTTGGAAAAACGGAATTACCAAAAGTACCAGAAAAAGTAAAAACTATGTTAAATGAACGAATATCAATGATGGCATTATCAGAAGAGATTAAGAGACAAAAGAACCACAAAACACCAGGACCAGGTGGGCCACTGGCAGAATTTTACAAGATACTTTAGGCTCATCAATGTTGGAAGTTTATAATGAAGTATTGATTGATGCAAAGGTACCAAATTCGTGGATGGAAGCAAATATTACTTTGATTCCAAAAGGAGATTCAGATTTAATGCAGATATAAAAAAACTATAGGCCCATCTCTTTACTGAACTCTGACCATAAAATACATGCTTCAACAATGGCAGAGAGACAAAAAAAAAAAAAGATGCTAAAAGAATTTATACAATNNNNTACAAAAAAAGGTTTCTAAATGAATTTATACATTCAGATCAAAATGGCTTTTTGCTTAAGAGACAGATTAAAAACAACATGAGAATGATTTTAAATACATAAAAAGGCACAAGAAAAGGATGTCCACTATCTCCTATATTCTCCTCCAATATTCATATTGACATTGGAAGTGCTAAATAGAAATTTTAGACAAGACATGAAAATTAAACATATGGAAATAAAAAGGAACAATATAAATTGCAGGCATTTGCAGATGACATGGTCTTTATCTTGGAAGACCCATAAGAAAAATAGACTCAAACTAATTAGAAGAATAATAAAATTATTAATAAAACTAAATAGAAGAATATGGTGAAGTTGCAGGACTGAAAATAAAGAAAAAAACCCCAAAATAATAGTTAAAATGTTACAGACATACAGGAAATAAAGAACGAGGAGTCAAGAAAGTTAAATAGTTAGAAATCCAACTAACAGCAAGGTGTGTAACAATTAAAGAA
This sequence comes from Thermophis baileyi, assembly GCA_003457575.1. NCBI lineage: Eukaryota > Metazoa > Chordata > Lepidosauria > Squamata > Dipsadidae > Thermophis > Thermophis baileyi. The sequence goes on along the minus strand of QLTV01004284.1, from coordinate 215,991 downwards.
GATAATTATTATAAATTGGCGCAACAAATTAAAACAGCTTTGGAGAAGTGGAAAAATCTACAACTATCATTGATGGGAAGAGTAGCCACCATAAAAATGAATATCCTGGCTAGCAGACAAAAACAGGAGCCAGGAAAAAGGAAAATATATGAAAGGATTGGTGATATAAGGAAGATGCATTAACTTGGTTAAACAAATAGTATGATTATTATTTCCTAAAATGATCTGTACCCAGATAACACACTGTTCAATTGAAATTGGAATTTTCATATGCCATAAAGTAAAAAAAAAAAATTACACACACACACAGAGGCATACACACATTTCCCATGCTTTCCCATGCTTTAAATTAAAATTTAGAGGTACTCACCTTCTTTCCAAGCAGTCTTTGAGCTCAAAACTCAAAACCCCTTTAAAACCTAGTTCCAAATGGCCAAGGTCCAAGAAAAACTTACCCACAGACTCAATGGGTCTGCTGCCAGCAAGGGAAGCTTACTTGGGCCAGGTCCATTGGTTAGGTTAGCTTGGAGTCCCATCTCTGGGGTGCCAAATTGTTGTAAGGAATATCCTTTTGGGTTCAGTTCCAAGTGGGAAAAAGACACTGCATTCATGGAAGTTGCTTGGAAAGAAGGTCTAATGGTGGACAGGAGCACATGGCTTGTGTTCCTGAACAGAAAGGGTGGATCACATGCTTCCAGATGTTGGGTGAAGGGAAAGAAAGGGGAGATGCTGAGTCTCTTGGTTTTATATCCTCTCTTGGGCCCCACCTCTTAGTTTCCTGTTCCTGTGTAAGAAATGTATCCTGATTGGCTGTCAGACTCCCAGGGGGACAGGTGATCAAACCGGTAAGTTCTAGAGGAGATCAACCCTGACTGCTCTTTAGAAGGCCAGATCCTGAAGATGAAACTCAAATACTCTGGCCACCTAATGAGAAGGAAGGACTCACTGGAGAAGAGCCTAATGCTGGGAACAATTGAGGGCAAAAGAAGGGGACGGCAGACACCAGGTGGCTGGATGGAGTCACTGAAGCAGTCGGCATGAGCTTAAATGGACTCTGGGGGATGTTAGAGAACAGGAAGGCCTGGAGGAATGTTGTCCATGGGGTCGCGACACGACTTCGCAACTAACAACAACAAATTTGTCCTTATTTCTCTAAGCGCTCAATAATCAGCAAAAACATAAAAAAATATATGTTGTGGATCAATCTTCACTGGTATATGAATTCCCAACAAAACGTAGCATCTCTTGTATTGCATTCACACATTATATCAAGCAAGTACTGGCACCTCCTATTCCTATTCTCACTTCACGGGCTTCACATTTTAGAACGGAAAAAATTCTGGGGTTTGCTTTTGGGATGTTCACAGGATAAAAAAACAACAACAAAATTTGCTTTCCCACCCTTCAATCACACACGCACACACATTCTTCCTCCTTCCCTAACAGAAGGTCTTGTGCTCTGGCCAAACCCCCATACTCTCCAGACTTATTAGAGCCGAGGTGGCGCAGTGGTTGGAGTGCAGTACTGCAGGCTACTTCAGCTGACTGTTCAGCAGTTCAGCGGTTCAAATCTCACCGGCTCAAGGTTGACTCAGCCTTCCATCCTTCCGAGGTGGGTAAAATGAGGACCCAGATTGTTGGGGGCAATATGCTGACTCTGTGAACCGCTTAGAGAGTGCTGTAAAGCACTGTAAAGCGGTATATAAGTCTAAGTGCTATTGCTATTCTGCCGCTAGGAAATGCACAGAGGAAGCAAGATCCAGCTTTGATTGGGAGAAGGGTTCTCTCACGCACACACATGCAGGCATACACACATTTCCCATGCTTTAAATTAAAATTGAGAGGTACTCACCTTCTTTACAAGCAGCCTTTGAACTCAAACTCAAAACCCCTGTAAAACCTAGTTCCAAATGGCCAATGTCCAAGAAAAACTTACCCACAGACTTCAATGGGTCTGTTGCTAGCAAGGGAAGCTTCCTTAGGCCAGGTCCATTGGCTTAGGTTAGCTTGGAGTCCCATCTGGGGTGCCAAATTATTGTAAGGAATATCCTTCTGGGTTTAGCTCCAAGTGGGGCTCAGTCTCTTGGTTTTATGACCTCTGTTGGGCCCCACCTCTTAGTTTCCTGTTCCTGTGTATGTAATGCACTCCGATTGGCTGTCAGACTCCCAGGGCATGCTGGGGCAACTCTTGTGGGCTGTCCTGAGTCCCAGGCTTGGCTGATGTAATCTTCCCAGGTCCCATGTGGTATAATGAAAGGGCTTTGGGCAATTCCTAATATGGTTCTGTCTGAAGGAGACCTTTGTTATGTAGAATCCAGGCTATTAACAAGGGGGGGGGAATGAGTGAGCTGGGCCATTCCTTGATGGCCCATTGACAAAGGTGGGGGCTACTAAGAGTGAGTCTGTTTCCTTTCTAAAAACATGTTTCTCAATTTCTCTAGGGATATTCTATATAATATTCTGCCTTTTTTAATATTTTCCTAGGATATTTCATTTTTCCAGGAGAGGGGTGGGTGCTAACTTCCTACAATAGGACTAGAACTCAGTCTCCCCATTGCTAGTTTGATGCATTAACCACAACACTAAACTGGTTTGTAAACTACAGTGTATATGTGACCCCAGCTACTGTGGATTCAAAATAGCCATTTAAGTTTAATGTGTCAACTCTGGCTTGTTTTGTCTAATGGCATTCGTAATTTATAAATTCAGCTACCATTTTAAAAAATTAGCTCCAAAAGCTGGTTAGTCTCTGCTTACATTTCTCTCTCGATATACTAGTGTCACTTGAGAATCTATTTTCAGTCACCTAGGAAACAGTATAGTAACCTAAATGTTTCACTCTTTTCAGCCATTTACTGTACTGCCTGAGAAAAGGGCAGTTTGGTTTCCAACATGGAGGCTAAGAAGAATTCGCTTAGGCAGCCGCACAGATGGACTTCAATGATTGGCTCGACCCTCCAGGTAGCTTCCCAGTTTGAGGCAGTTACTGGCTGTTTTCCCGCCAATCCCAAACCCCGCTCCCTTTCAGCCCGGATGAATTCCAGGTTGCCATGGTTTCAATCTCTTAAACCTTCTTTCGTTTGATCCGCCCCTTTTCTAAAAGACGAACCTAGACCTTTTCAGTTTCTGATTTGTTCTCCGATAAAAATCTAAACAAATCTACTCGAATCCCATTGGATAGATACCTTTTTCTCCTTTATTTGAACTTTCCTTAAAAAAAAAGAACGTTGACTATTGGTTGGATTGAACGTCTATCTGTAACGCAACACCCTTTCTGAAGATACGGTCCAATTGGGCGGAGAACAGTAAAAAGACGGGGGGGAAAAAACCGCTTGAAACAGCTTGCCCCAAGTCCCCGCCGCCCTCCCTCCGCCTCAAATTACCCGTGGTTCAGTCGGCGAAGTGGGAGGTGCATAAGGAGGAGGGGCACTGAAGCGAGCGAGCAGTCGCAGTCGCAGAGTCAGGCCTCCCTCTGTGACGGTGAGCTGCGCGCGCTGCTTTCGTTGTCTAGCGACCTCGCGTGCAGCACCTTCTAGGTCCCAGCGGTTCCAAGGCTCGCAAGGTCCAAGTCCTGCACGCGCCTACGTTTTCGCGGCTTTTCGGCTTGGTGCCGGCGATAATCCGTAGCATAATCAGATAAGTAGCAGCAGGAGAAGCAGCAGCAGCTCCGGGACGGCGATGTCGGCCTCTGGGACTGCAACGGTCTCTGCTCCGGCGGAAGCCGGCGGAGGCGGCGCTGCCGCCGGGGACAAGCAACGCTCCTCCTCCTCCGCTCCGCTCAACGTGGAAGGTATCGACTTGCTGGAGAAATGCGGCGTGTGCCGAGAGCGGCTCCGTTCCGAGCGCGACCCGCGGCTCCTCCCTTGCCTCCACACCGTCTGCAAGGAGTGCATCAAAGTCGAGACTGTCTCGGGCGGCAACAACAAGGATGGGCAAGGTAAGAAGAGACCTTGGAAGTGGCGAGCTCGGAGAGGGGAGAGCCCGGGAACTCTTTTCTACTGTGGTAGAGGAATGCTGGCCCTCCTTTGCAAAGGGAGAAAGAAGGGGAAAGGTTTTGCAATGGGCGGAGATGCAAACATGCTTTTGGTGAGAGCTTTTATTATTCTCCTGTTCTCCCCGCTGTTTGCTTGCAGCACCAGAGTTGTCTCTGGATGTGCTTGGAGGCCCGCGGGTTGGGTCCCGCGCCTAAAGGTGGGGGGGGGGGAAATCTGGCTTACGTGATTTTGTGTGTTTACGCGGGGTGGGGGTGGAGGGGCCCCCGCGTAGTTGTGCCTTGGACGCCTGTAAGATTGGTGTGAAAAACATGGAGGAAAGGGAAAAGGGGCGGTGAACGAAGGCGGGAGGTGGTGGGTTGTGGTGGTGGGGAAAGCACACACGAGGCGGGGGGATGGATGGGTTCAGTCCTTGGATCTTTCCTTCAACTGTGCGCCTTGGGCTCCTTTCTTAGCGAGAAAACTTGTTGCCGGAGTTGGGGGGGGGGCAAATTGCATTAGCTTGCTTTTGCTTAAGCAGGGAAGGGGCTTGGGGAGGGGGGGGTAAAAATGATTTTGCTTCCCCGCGGAAAGGACGGATGTATGGCGGCGGGGGATGCAGCCGGAGAGGCGTGGCCATGCGCATTCCGACGAGTCGAGTTTGCTCAGCCTTGGAGCGCCTATCGCGAGAAGTGGAGCCCGGGAAGGGATGGGTGAGGGGGGGAGGCCACAGCCCCCCCTTTTTTAAGTAGTAAGGCTGCTTTTATCAACGGTGAAATCCTCTGGAAGGTCCGCCGCAATTCATTTTAGAAAGGAAGTAGCTTTCTTAATCCCGTGCACCTGGTTGTATTCTCATGCCATGCGGACTGTAAAATCGCAAACCCGTGTTTTAGCTAATTCAATGTATTTTGGGGGCCACCCCCCACCCCCCTCAAATTTATATTGCTTGCGAAATCGCAGCTAAATTACCTATAAATATTTTTTTTAAAAAAAAGATGGAGTATATTTGGGCATTTTGTATGCCTGCCTAACCAGAAATATTGGAGTTTTAAAGAATGAATAAATGATTATTTTCTTTCAGTTCTTTCCTGATTTTCATCTGTATTTCTGTCTGGAAAAAAAAATCAAGCCCCCCCCCCCCCCCAAATCTTTAGTTGACAAAAGATTTGGGTTATTTCACACTACAGTGTTATCCAGCATAGTGGCCCAAGATTTGTCCTGTTACCAATCCTGTCTTCCTGCCTCCCTTCTGAAAAGTTGCTTAATTGTGTCCTGGTTTTTGTTGTATCATTCTTCTATGCAATATTATTTGTTTTGGTTTTCTTCCTAGTTTAGCTGCTATCACTTTTCAGCACATCACCAGGTAGTGGGAAAACCATCTATCATTTAAAATATAAGGGCTGGAATGTTTTTTTGTTTTTTTTTGTCTGATTCAGAATTCTGCTAGACTTCTCTGAGCTGGTTTGTTTGTTCATCCTTCCAGCTCTCATTTGAGCATCTCCCAAGTTAAAATGATGCATAATAATAATAAAAAAAGAGTGGTTTCAGGACCAGATTAACTCCCAGAAAGAAGGGAAACATCCTGCCATATTTAGTTCTTGTTTAATTGTTCAATTAAAAGTTTGACTCTTTCTGGGCAAAACTACTTTCTGGGGAGATGATTGAATCTGGCATAAATAACAGGAAATCGTGTTTTGCATATTGCAGTCAAGCAAATAATGCTATAGCATATAAAGATAAAGTATATTTCAGAATACTGTTTTAAAGTGGAATAGTATCAACTTGTCCCCTCTTCCAGAAATAAAATAAATCTGTTCTCTTTTAGAAGCCTGGAGACAAGTTGGCATCAAAAGAAAGGAATGGGGAAGTGATGGATATGTAAGGAATTCTAAAAAAAATAGGGAGGGCAAACTGCTGTGGAAGGAAAGTTTTGATGGTGAAGAGTGGTCAACGATCAGAGGAATTTGAACACACCTGTGTTTCCCAAAACTCCCAAATGTATCTCTGTTCACAGTCAGCCAAGGTCACCTCATCATTGTTAAAATATAATGGATGGCAATCATGTATCCTTTATAGATTATATATATATATCAAAACTATAGTGGAAAATGTTTGCCTAAAGAGGAAAATACCATATATTTTGGATACATCATGAGAGGTAGCATCATCAAGCCCTAACAACATCAGTCTTAGACACTTATTTGTAGTTACATTTCTGAGTTACGTTAATTGAATAAAACATCCAATTTTTAAAAATCATCTCAGCTTAAAACCATGTAATAGCAAATTCCTGAATGGAGATTGTCTTCAAATACCGAGGATTGCATTGTAACAAGAGTCAAACTACCTTTTAGTGGCTTATTGGTGACTGGAAGGATGCTCAAATTTTCATTATCTTAAGATTTGTTTATTGGTTTGTTAACTGTACAGATTATAATGCCATTAAAAATTAAGTCTTCAGTACACCCTGAATGAAACACAAAGTTGCCAGAAATAAGGACCACAATATGTGCATGCATTCCCACTTTTGCATTATAACATTATTTTTCATTTCTCTAATGTAATCTGGCTCCTAATTACCTTTCATCTTGGCACTTAAAATTAAAAAATCCCAAGACTGTCCAAATTTCAAAATGGGTTATGGAACCTTTTGAAAACTTAAGGGCTTGCATATACAGGTAGTCCTCGACTTACAACAATTCATTTAGTAACTGTTCAAAGTTGCAACGGCACTGAAAAAAGTTTTCACACTTATGACTCCTGTAACATCCCCGCGGTCATGTGATTTACATTCAGATGCTCAAAGTCAATGGAGAAACCAGGTTCACTTTACAGCCATGTTACTCTGTTAACTGCAGTGATTCACTTAACAAATGTGGTAAGAAAAGTAATAAAATAGGGCAAAACTCACTTAACAAATTTCTCACTTAACATAAATTTTGGGCTCAATTGTCGTAAGTTGAGGACTACCTATAACGCTAAATGAGTCTTTGGGGCACAAATATCCTCTTTATGTGCAGTGAAAGTATAAAATATTTAAGCCCTTGGATGGAAAGAGAAAACTGGTGGGTGGACTATTCAAATCAGGCAAGCATGCTGTACTGTTCTCTCCTTTTCTGGGAAATTGAGCACATTGCAGATACTATAATGCTGGATCCTAGTTTTCCAAGTAAATGAAGGAGTTCAAAATCTGGAGTGACAGGCTAGCTAGCAGAACTGTGGGCTGAGAATGTGGAAACACTTGGATATATCACTTTTTCAACCCTGCCTATTTTACAGGCTTATTGTGGGGAGATTGTTATGTATATTTTCTTGAATTCATGAAGGAAAGAAAGGATACAATTCCCAGATTCAGAGGCTTGGCCTGGTATATTCATGCAGTGGGCTGAGGTGATATAAGTCTTTCCTAATATACCTTAAAATGTCAAAATGCAGATAAAGAATGTTCTGTTTGAATAATTTATGGCAGACAAAAAGGTAGACAGGGCAGGCTCTGCCTGTGGCAAGATAATTTCCTAGATAAGTGCCCCAGAGCCATATAGAGCTTTACAATTACTTAGAACTGCATTTGAAAACACTGATAACCAATGAAGTCCTGATGATGATATGATATGACAGTAGTGGATCTGCCCAATAAACATGCTCTGGCTACAACTCCTGAATAATCTTATTAGAATTATCTTTAATTAGCAACCTGAAGTTCTGTAGCATTTCTTAGATTACACGTAGTCTGCATTTTTGGCTTTTAGAAGGAGTTGGGCAACACAGAGACCTGTCTTTGATGTGCTGCTGGCTTTGAGCTGAGCTTGTTCAGTTTTCTGATTCCCATCCCACTTGTAATATGTCTTCCAGATTTGATAGCTTCTTACATCAGGCACTTTTAAAATATGACATGTCATGAATGTGTTCTTTCTCTTTCATCTAGGTCAGCAAAGACACGTTTGTACTGGAAGGAGTGATATACTAAACAGTCCTCTAAGGGTCATTGAATTGGCTGGCCAACATATATGATTATTAAGATGGTGGAGGTTATTGCAGTTGAGTAAGGGCTTTAAGGGATGTGTATGTGAAAGTATAGAGTAACTCTCACAGCCAATATTTTTGTGTAACTTTAATATTTTGGGTAGGAGCAGAATTGAGGGGGAAAAGTCCTCGTTTTGTAGTCACAACAGGCAAGATCATACACACCTGATCCTGTTCTTTTATTCTTTTGAATTTTGTGTGTGTGTGTGTAAGAGAGAAAGATAGAATGCAGCAGCTGAAAACTCTTTGCAATCCTGCCATACGTTCACCAAGACATGAACTGTATTGTTTGGTTAACTTTGATAAGTACAGGTGGGAAACAGGCTGGGAGAATAATAGATAAAAAGCTTTTCACCACAAAGAAAATTCTGGGGATAAGAGTAGAGACAAAGAGAAAGGGGGATGATGTGCTGGCAGGAAGAGAAGAGTTGGCTAGGCTGTTTTGGGCTTTTGGAAAGAAGGAAGTGATAGCTGGCAAATCATAACGGATTAGTAACTTTAACTGCTGAAGACAAACTTGTTCCAGAGTCAGGCTAATTGCTGAAGGATTTCAGAAGGCTACTGAAGAAAGAAAGTGACCAAGCAACATGTGGGAAGATAATCCATTGTGAGATCATTTTCCAGAGGAAGATCAAAGAATACAAAAATCCTGTTAGCCTAAAGTGCCTGTCAAGTATAATTAATGTCCTGCTAAATTCTTAAGAGAATGGAGGTGGGGGTGGGTTTACAAATAGCTACTAACTCTATAGATTTAACTAATTACACTACAGGCAAAAAATAGTTAACTTAGAAATGCTTGAACAGCTATTCATAAATCAATTCACTGTTTTGTTGCCTCCTTATCACAAAAGAGATGGGAAGGCAACAGGAGAGTGGAGGAGAAACAGGATGTAATAATTGTTTCAGTCTTGGCTGAAATGCTGCTTGACTGAAAAAAAATCTGCACTGCTGAATGAAACATATTGCTTGCCTTATAAATAAAGGGGGGATAGGAACCCCAAAAGGTCTTCAGAATAGTTTGGTCTAGTGGTTAAGGCACCAGACTAGAAACCAGGAAACAGTTTAGTCCCATCTTAGACATGAAAACTGACTGGTGACTTTGCACCAATTGCTCTCTCTCAGCACAGCTCACCTCACCTACAGGGTAGTTGTGGGGGAAAAGGGAGAAGGAGTTGTTAGCATGTTCACTGCCTTGAGTTATTTGTAAAAACAATAAAGGTGGAATTAAAAAAAATAGCTTTATTTATATCCTGCCTTTATTTTTATAAGTAACTCAGTGTGGGGAACATATCCAACACACATTCCTCCTATTTTCCCTACAACAAGGGAGGGGGTTGGACAGAGAGAGACTGACTGGCCCAAAGCTGGCTTTCATGCCTAAGGCAGGATTTGAATCTCCCACTTTCTAGCCAGTTAACCACTAGACCAAATTGTTTGCCAGTCCTGCCCCAACTTGGTCCCCTAAGTAAGAACGATCCTCTACTTCATTTGGTGTGAAGGGTTTGCTTTAGTAAAGGCCAAGTGGATTACAGTATAGCAGAGTTAGAACTGAAGTTCACACCAAACTTTCCCAGTTAACTTTCCCCATTTAGTTCTTCCCCAGGTCCTCCCCCTTGCAAGTCCCTTATTGTCCAATAGAATTTGAATAAATTGTTTTGGGAACTCTCTCCTCAAGGCCCTTTGCATTCCATTCCCAGCGCTTTGTCCTTGAGATGGTGTCTCTAGAAGATAAGATGAGTAGTTAGCCTTCCCTCCTCCCTCCCCTGGCAGCTAGCGAATGGTGGTGGTTCTGACATTTGTTCTCAAAATTTCCAAACCCTCCCCCAAATAAATGAATATATGTCTGGCACAGTTAGAGGGCTAAGATTTTAAAGAACACATGTTCATTTGTCCAGAGCACTACTGTAGCAGACGGGGCTGATCAGACAGTCACTCTATAGCATTCTGATAGGTGGAAAGCAGCAAGAAATGGAAAAAAGCACCAATTACAGCAATGCAGTTTATTTTTTCTCCCAGTTCTTAAAATGTCAGATCTGATTCTGGTGTTGGCCCTTTAATTGCATCCCCATAAATATAACTTATCTACATTGCAAGGAAAGGGAAAGAATAGAAATCTAAAGAAGTCTCTCCAACAGTTTTGATGAGAGTCTCAATTATCTGACAGCAGCGATAACAAGGCAAGAACTGTACAATACGTCCTTAGTACCATTTTCAGATCAATAGCTACCTCCTGCCAGGGACTGTATCTTCTCTTGATAAATCTCTCTCAGAACTTCAGGCTAGGCCAGGGGTCTGCAACCTTAAACACTCAAACAGCCACTTGGGCCCGTTTCCCACAGAAAACAAAACGGGAGCCACAAAACCTGGGTGGGCATGGCCAACTCAACGTCACTCACTCCCACCCAGTCACATGACCCCCCCCCGCCACACCCAGGTTTTGTGGCTCCCGTGTTTCGTTTTCTATGGGGAATAGCTCTCTCTCTCTCCTCTGCGCTCTGCCTCTGCCAGCGTTTTCAAATGCGCTCCTGCCTCTGAGGAAGAGGAGGGGAGCCTCGATGCCTGCCTCGCCACCCCATCGCAGGCCGGAGCGCTTCAAAACGCTGGCAGAGGCAGAGCTCAGAGGAGCTGAGGCAGTCCCGCGGGGTGTGCATGCACCCACCTCTCTCTCTCTCCCAGCCAAGAGTGCCCACCGCAAAACAGCAGCTCCCGGCCGGGAGAGAGCGAGAGCGAGAGAGGGGTGGGTGCATGCACACCCCGCGGGACTGCCTCGGCTCTTCTGGGCTCTGCCTCTGCCAGCGTTTTGAAGCGCTCCTGCCTGCGATGGGGCGGCGAGGCAGGCATCAAGGCTCCCCTTCTCTTCCTCGGAGGCAGGAGCGCGTTTGAAAACGCTGGCAGAGGCAGAGCCCAGAGGAGCCGAGCAGTCTCGTGGGGTGTGCGTGCCCTCGACTCTCACTTGCTCTCGCTCTCCCGGCCAAAAAAGTGCCCGCAGCAAAAAGAGCGCCTCCCGGCATGCCCCCCCCTTTCCCCCCCGGAAAGTAATGGGACACCAGTAACACCAGGCAATGTGGGTAATATGATCCAAACAATTTTTTTTTCTAAGCAAAATTTAAAACATAAAATTGGACTGGCATGGAGGGGGAGAAAAAAAAGAGAATATTATTTGCTTTTTGGAGCCTGCACTGTTGGATAAGTCAGTAGGTAGGTATACAAATGAGAGGCGAATGGAAAGAGTTAAGCTAATAAACACATAAGCAAGCCAGATGATGGAAAGTAGAAATATTGGACTCTGAATATGCTTTAAGAACATTTTTATATAATTTTATCAAAATATTGTTTGTTTTATTGCTTTTATTTATTTAACTTGCCTTTTTGTCTGACCTTTTCTAAAATACTAGCTTTTAGGACTAATAAGATAACTTTCCAGACATCTGCTTCTATTTCTACTAATTCAAGGCCAAAAGTATGTGAAATATGGCGATAACTGGAAAGTTACCATTTTTTCACTTGATAAGATTATATAAAAAGGCGCCTGTGAAGTTAGAGAAAAAGGATTTCTCATAACAATATAGCAACGATCTATTTGCAAGGATTCTTTCTTTTGTCAACAAGAAGCAGTTCAGTTTAAAAACCATCCTGAAATGATGTGACTGTAGTTCATCCATTTTATTTGCCACATCTCAACTTGCTCATTTTAGAAGAGAAGAATTAAACTGTAAACTATTGTCTTTTTTATTGGAATAATTTTTCTATTCTGTGCATATATTCCTGATGATCAAGATTGTGTGTATGGAAGACAGTAGCTATTGCAGTGATAATTTGAATAGTGAGTTGGGTGCCCTCCTATCGGTCAGTGAGAGTCCAGTGAGGGGGACCACCTGGATGAAGGGGATAAGTGGGTTGGGACCACTGTTCCCTCTAAGGTGCGCGGCCGCGCGGCCACGCACGTCACAGGGAATCGCCGCGCAGCAGTTTTGAACTGCCGCGCAGCGATTTCCCATGTCAGAGGGAACTTTGCTGCGCGGCCGCGCACGTGACAGGGAATCGCCGCGCAGCAGTTTCAAACTGCCGCTCAGCGATTTCCCTTGTTAGAGGGAACGTTGGTTGGGACCCTGTTGTGTTGAGAGCAAATGCTGGAGTACTATAGTTCCTGTCAACATTCCCAGGTTGGGTGCGAATATCTGGACTGTATATTATATCATATAATAATTTTCTGAGCCTTGATTGCCAGTAAGTAAGTACCGTACTTTTCGGAGTATAAGACGCACTCCCCCCCCCCCTCAAAAGAGGGTGGAAATGTTGGTGCATCTTATACACCGAATACAGCCATGTTTGGCCTCCAAAAACCCTGCTTCGCTTCCCATTTTTTTTGCAAAGCCTGCAAAATGCTCCTGGGGGCTGGGGAGAGCAAAAATGCGGCGCGCGGGGGTTTGGGAGGCGAAAAACGGGCCCGTTTTTTTGCAAAAACGGGACGCACAGAGGGTTTGGGAGGCCTGCAGAGTGCTCCTGGGGGCTGGGGGAGGGCAAAAACTTTTTTTTTTGTTTACCTCTTCAAAATCTTGGTACGTCTTATACTCTGGTGTGTCTTACAGTCCGAAAAATACAGTAAGTTTCCAAATTCAATTCAGAGTGCTGATTTTAATGGTAAATCAGGTGCCATCTTATGTATGAAAAGTTGCTGAAAATGTGGCTAGAATGGTATTTGAAAAGAAGTGTTTGCTTTTGTTCTGTACACCTGTAGATTTCAAATTTCCTTTTTATCCCCCAGTGGTTGACTGCCCAGTTTGCAAGCATCAGTGTTATCTAAAAGACATTGTGGAGAATTACTTTTTGAGGGATGGTGACACCGAAGCTCTTGGAGATGCTAGAGATGCTAATCAGGTAATGTTTGCTTTCTGAATGTGACTTGTCTATTTTACATCTACATTGCTGGGGATGAGACCTGCTTTTTTATTGATTGATTGATTAATCAGTAGCCTTTTCCTATTAGTGTTGCACTAGCTGTGAAGATAATGCCCCTGCCACCAGCTTTTGTGTGGAGTGCCAAGAGCCCCTGTGTGAGACATGTGTGGAGGCCCATCAGAGAGTGAAGTACACTAAGGACCATACAGTCCGATCTACAGGTACGCAGTAACACAAAGAGAAGGCCTCATGATCCTAATCACAGAGGCTGGTATGAAAAAAAAAAACCCGTAAATTTAACTTGGAGGATATGCTAAACAGATAAGGCATACAAATAATTGTGGCTGAGAAAAGTAATGAACACCCTTTGAACCTTACTACACTTGTTCACTGAAATAAGCTATTTTCATATGCACATTGGCATCTCCTAAGCCAAACTGTCCACATAAGTAACCATTCTGTTACTGTTTCTCTTGAGGCTCCTCCAAATCGCAGACGAGGGAGAAGACTATCTACTGCTCTGTCCATAAACTCGAACCCCTCGTTCTGTTCTGTGACACCTGTGACACCCTGACATGCCGGGACTGTCAGCTGAATGCTCACAAAGACCACCAGTAAGCTTTTTTGTAGATTGTATAATCATATTCCTGTTAATTTTGGATGATTCTTCAGTTTTCTGGTAATGTAGAGTTCATTATCCTGGGCCAGCAGGATTAGCAGCCTTTTCAGGTCTTGGATACTCCTGTCTGTCTTTGTGCCGTATGGTGAACTCTCCTCTCAACACATTTTTTTTAATGGTAATGATATCTGCATGAGAATATGGTGATTTTAATAGATTTAGTTCTATTTCCTGAGATTCTGAGCATTTTGAATTTGAGTATTGATAGGTACTGTTTGAGGACATGGCAAATGCTACAGTTTCTGGGTAACAGAGTTTATTTATTATTATTTATTTATTATTTAAATTTCTATGCCGCCCAACTCCCAAGGGACTCTGGGCGGCTTACAACAGAAATATAAAAAAACATTAAAAAACATTATAAAAACATTTAAAAAACAATTTAAAAACCCATGCACACCATTCATGGCCGGATCTCGCAGGATTACAACAGCGAGATTCAAGTGACCATCCTAACTTTGCTTCTCCTTTATTTTTTGGAATACATATATGCACTTTCCATTACATGTTCTTAAATGTGCTTTAAAAAAAACAACCAAAAAATAGACTTTCTGTCTTCAGCAGCTTTCATAAGTTTAGTTCTCCATCTCCCACTTTGTGAAAAAGGTAAAAAAAAATCAATATAATGTGTTAGAAGATAATTGAATGTGTGTACTGTCCAGCAGATTGTCTTCTTTATGTCTAGCAGTACTCTTCTTTCTCTGGCCTTGGTTGAAATGAGTTATAGTTGTATTTATGACAGGTCCTTGGACTTCCAGCTGTGGCAATGATACTGCAGTCACATAAACATGATTTCTGATGCTCCCTGCTGGCTTCCCACAAGCAAAGTCAATGAGGAAGCCAGCAGGAAGTCAAAGGTTGCAGTCATGTGGGTCTGTTGTGGCCCGCCAGCTGAGGAATACCTTGGGGCCAGTTCTGGAGTCTGGGGAAGGCTCTGATGGATGCTCTGTGTCGGATGCAGAGATAGAGCCAGGGCCATCTGACATTTCCCAGCCACCAGAGAGTCAGCTGCCTTTGGAGGCTGATATGAGTGAGGAGGAAGAACAGCTGGGGCTTATTATCGCAAGGAACTGATAAGGTCTGTTACTGCAGTTAACTCCTTGAAGGACTATTGCCTGGACTTTTTGGTGGGTGAATGCAATTAATTCACAAGAGGTAAATAAAGAGGGGTTTTTCGTGATAAGGAGTCTGTTTCTTGCTTCTGCTAAGGCTAGGTTAGAACAGTGTCTTCCTTTAACTACCCATGTGATCCTCACTTAACAAAGGCAGTAATGATTGACGGAATTGCTATCGCTAAGTGGCACAGTCACGTGATGTCACACTTTATGACCATGTCATTTAACAGTGGCAATTCTGGTCTTGTTTGCTGTCAATTAATATTAAGTCCCTGTAATGTCCAATAGGTTATGAAACTCCTGCAGTTGCTTAACTAACAGTGTGTATATAGTGTGCATTCTGATGCTGCATTTTGATACAAATGTTTTGAATAATCTCTTTGTAGGTACCAGTTCTTGGACGATGCAGTCAAGAATCAACGCAAGATGCTGGCTTCATTGGTCAAGCGCCTTGGGGATAAAAATGCCAATCTCCAGAAGTCAACCAAGGAAGTGCGCACCTCGTAAGTGTCCTTTGCGAAGAAACTCTGATCCTTAAGTGTTTCTATTGACATGTCTAAACCTTGAGGGAAGAGAAAGACAGCTCCTTCTGATGCATTCTAGTGGAGTTTGGGCTATAAAATTGAAAAACATTTCATAGTTATGAGTCTTAACATCTAGCCTTGTTAATCTTGAAGTTTGGGGATAAAATAGTGACATTAATTGATGGATCTGAATTCTTTGTAGGAAGGATAAGCTGAATGTTACTATCTGCCCCTTATTTAGGAAAGGACAGTTGCAAGAAACAATATCTCTCAAGGACATACCGTATTTTTCAGAGTATAAGACGCACCTTTCCCCCCCAAAAAGAGGGTGAAAATCTGGGTGCGTCTTATACTCTGAATGTAGCCCCGCCCAGCCTCTCAAATGGAGGTTTCAGAGGCTGAAAAAAGCCTCTGAAACGGATCTTCAGAAAAAAAGCCTCTCGGATCTTCAGAAAAAAAGCCTCTCAAACGGAGTTTTAGAAAAAAAAGCCTCTCAAACGGAACTTCAGAAAAAAGCTTCTGAAATGGAGGTTTCAGAGGCAGAAAAAAAAGCAAGGCGCAGAGCTCACAACCAACAAACCTGTTGCTAAAATTCACCTTTGAGTACAGCTGATTGGGAGTATTCCGGGAGCACGATCCACCCACCAATCAGCTTTTTTCTTATTTTCCTCCCCAAAAACTACAGGTGCGTCTTATACTCCGGTGCGTCTTACACTCCGAAAAATACGGTATATAGGAAGTAACCAAACTCAATGTGGACTTTATTTTTTATCATCTTTCCTTAACTCCTTTTGAAGCTGGCCTGTTTTGTGGCTCATGAAGGACCCAGTTTTCTCATTGCACATGCTGCACAGTAATAAAATGATTTGTTTAGCTTTGGGTTAGCATATTGTTTAAATATAACCATTGTGGTTTGTAAATTAATAAGTGGTGGGTAACTGTTTATTAAATTCTGTGGGTAAACCACAATTGGCAATGTTTAGATTTGTTGTCAGGCCTGCCTCCGTTCAAAACTCAAGAAATCAACTCCATTGATTTAGAGAAGAGAACTAAGTTTGAAATGATAGCAGTGAAATCAAGGCAAGATCTGATTCAAAACGCGCGAAAGTTACAGATTGAAAGTCACCCCAAATTTCCCTCCCCCCCAGGATCCAGCACTGAGACCAATCAGCGTCCAGTATGATGTTGTAAAAAAGCCCATCTTCAGGTATTTCTCCCATCTGGAGTCAGGACGGTTGGCCTTGACGGAGTGTAAACAACTCCACTCAGCAGCGCCATAGTTCATGAGTGCAAACCTCCCTTTTAGTTCTCATGGGACTATATCAGCTCACTTCCCCATCCCAAATACCTGAGGCCCCCCCCCCTATTATGGCAGCTGATAGCAAGCATGCTGAAGAAACCCATGCTGGAGATCCGGCTGACATTTGTCTTGTGATGCATTATAAAGCCATGAACAGATTTTAGGAGGTGCATATCTCTTCTTTAAAACCAGTATAATGTGACATCCATTTATACAATTAATAATAAATAAATTATAATAAAAATATAAATGTAAATCTAAGAAAGCTTCTTCCTATTTGGAAAGAGAAATATTGCTATATTGTTCTATATCTGCTGCTATTCTTTGTGTCAGTCTTCTCTAACTTGGCATCTTCCACTGTTTTGGATTGCTGCTCTTTATATTCCCAGAAAAGATCTTTTTTGTATATAAATTTTATATTTATTTCCAAAGTTAAAATAGAAAGAAAGAGAGAGAGAGAGAGAGAGAGAGAGAGAGAGAGAGAGAGAGAGAAAGAAGGAAAATAGCAAACACAGACAAAAAAAGCGTATAGAACAAAGTATTAAAATGCACATAAAATGTCCCCTGGTTGAATACTGATAAATATATTTCAGCAATAGCTGTTCCCCCTCTTGCAAAACAGGTCCACAATTTATGAACTTCTACATCTATATTTACAAAATTGGTATATCATTACAATATAATAAATATAGAAATCTATTATCAATTAACCAATTTGACCAACTATCTACTATAAAAATTCAGGTAACAGGCAGTCCCAACAACAAAGCAAAACTTCAAAGCCCTCTGTTAACAATCTGTTGTTATATTTAACCTGCAGAAAGGCCACAAACAGGTGGTAATCTCTCATAAACTCACTGCAACCATTGTCTTTGATCTGTCCAGGATCAAATACCATCAATTGATTCTTTATAATAAAAACAACTTCTAGTCTATCTTCACTTTTCTTTAAAATTATAAATGGAATCTTTTCAAACAGCTGCTTCTCACTCCCCAAAAATGTAGGTCTCCATTGAAGATATCTTCATAGTACGTGTTCAGTAAATTTCCCTGCAAATTGGAACATGTCTCTTGACAGTTGTCTTCTAGTTACACAGATGGTTCTATTCCACAGTGTTCATCAACTTTACTAAGAAAGTCCTGTTCATTAATGCCCCTTTCAGCCTTCCCTAGCAAATCTCCAGTTTTCAAGCAGAACTCTCTGTCTTAAATCTTTACAGCAAATTTATTTCCAATTCATCCAATTGCATGGCTGATTTAACTACTATTGTCTTTATCTGGATTTTGTCTTAAGGATGATTTGAAATTGTGACAAATTCATCAAACCTTTTATCTAATTTTTCATTTAAAGCTTGTAAGTTAGCAAAAAAAAATTTAACAAAAGTTTTCAAGAAGGCTTTAAGGTTGCAGTCATCTTAGTCCCATCTCTTTTATATGTCTTTTGGGAGGCATTGTAGAATATGTAGAATGGATACTATTCAGAGTCCTTAATTTATTATTGCCTTGGTTTTAATATAATCCCAATCTCCCTTATAACCAAGCTTTCACAACAGAGTGTAAGCAATTCTTTTATCAAGGACAGAGTGGATTTCTATAACAAAATAACCACAGAAGAAGCTAAGATAATGATTCTCACCACAGAGAATAACAAAATGGGGAAGGAAAGTTCCCATCGTTTTTTTAATAAAAGAACAAGATTATATATAAAAATAAAAAGCAATGGAGTTCTTTTACAAAAAATAGTAAAAATACAAAATCCTTAGAATAAAAATCCTATATAAATCAGATCAAATCACTTTCACTAAAAAAAAACCCTTAGATCGCTGATTTCGTTGTATTGAAAGAAAATATTTTAAAATATGAAATAAGACAAACTTGACATTTGCAATCAAGCAAAAGGATATAGGCGAATCAGCGTTCAGCCAAGCTATTAACAATTAAACTTCAACAAGTGATATTAAAAACAGAGGTATGCCTAAAAATACAGCTGCAAGAAGAGATGGAGACCCATCTCTCCAGCTACTGTTACTGAGAGTTGCAATTGTCTAGATTTCTCTTCTCAGGCAATTACACGATGGTCCAAAGGTTGTAATGGGTCATCTCTAGTTTCCCCCATTCAAATCTGGGGAGTGCTCTGCCAGAGAGCCAACTTTGACAGCAAAGTTAGCTGTTTGTCAGCAAGGAGGGGGGAAAAGACCCACCGTTCAGTGCGCCATTTTGTAGGGGTTTCACAGCAATGATCTTTTAGAACATAGAATTTTCTGTGAAATATTTCATTTTATTTGTAAAATTTATTGGCCTCCCATCTTATCATAAGGTAACTCTGGGTGGCTTGTAGTCAAAAGACAGACAGACAGACAGACAGACAGACAGACAGACAGACACACACACACACACACACACACACACACACACACAAAATAATAAATTAAAAGCAAGAATTAGAAACCAAGGACACATACGGAGGACAGGGGCAGAATGAGGGAGGTGGGATCTGTTGTTGATTGATCAACTACCCACATTGTGTTGTCCCCCCATTGAAGCCCCAGGCCAACTGGCAGAGCCACGTCTTTAGGCCCTTATGAAAAGATGGGAGAGTTGGGGCCAACCTCACACGGGGGGGCCAAGATGTTCCAGAGTGCAGGAGCAACAGCAGAGAAGGCCCCCCCTCCTGGATTCCACCAGCTGGAATAATCAGGCTGTAGGGGACCTGCAGCATGCCTCCTCTGCCAGTATGTGCCAATCTCAGTAGGGTGAGATGGTCCCTCAGGTAACCTGGACCCATGCCATGTGGGGCTTTAAAGGTGATCAACACCTTGAATTGCACACGGAAGCAGACTGGTAAGCAATGCTGCAGTGGTGTTACACATGCTATTCTTGGGGCCCCCAAAACTGCACACGCCGCTGCACTCAGCACAGGTGTAGCCTCCAGGTGGTCTTCAAGGGTAGTCCCATGTAGAGGACATTACAATAGTCCAGCTGTGAGTTCACCATGGACTGAATGACTGAGCGGAGGGAATCCTGGTCCAGGAAAGGCCGCAATTGCAATCTTTCTACAAAAGATTGTCACTAAAGATAAGGAAGCGCAACACCTTTGGCGCACAGAAATAGTGTTCCAGACAATACAGGTAGTACTTGACTTGCAGCCGTTCTTTTAGTGACAACAATGGCAACGGAAAAAGTGAATTATGAACAGTCCTCATACTCAGAACCATTGTAGCATCTCCACAGTCACATGATTAAAATTTGAGCACTTGGCAACTAGCATGTATTTACAATGATTGCAGAGGGGTCACATGATCACCATTTGCAAACCTTCCCAGTTGGCTTCCAACAAGAAAAGTCAATGGGGGAAGCTGGATTCGCTTAACAACCATGTGATTCACTTAACAACTTCTATGATTTGCTTAACCATGGCAAAAAGTTCATAAAATTGGGCACGTCCCACTTAACAGCAGCTTTGATTAGCAATGGAAATTGTGGTCCCAATTGTGATTGTAAGTCGAGGATCACCTGTAGTGTTGGAAAATTAAGGAAGATAGGAAAAGAAAAATACTGGGAAAATTGGCACGTGTAGGTTATGTAGAACAGAAAGATGCATAAATTATCCCCTGAGAATATCTGGTTTTTATTTCTGCTGAAACCTGGAATAATAGCTTCCAAACAGTAGCCTACTTGAAACAAGAATAACATCTTTATTTTGGGTTAGAAACACACAATTTTTTTTTTTTTTGCATACCCCAGTTGTAAGTAATTGTAGAGTAAGAAAACTATGTTACTGCCTCAACAGGATCCGGCAGGTGGCAGATGTGCAGAAACGTGTGCAGGTAGATGTGAAGATGTCTATCTTGCAAATTATGAAGGAGCTCAATAAACGTGCTAAGGTGCTGGTTAGTGAAGCACAGGTAAGATAGGAATGGGAATATTGGCAAGTACAGTGTGTAATGTTGAACTAGTTGCAGGATACACTATACCAGTGATGGCTAACCTTTTCCGGACTGAGTGCCCAAAGTGCGCGCGTGCCCGAACCCCCAAAATGCAATGCGTGCGCAGTTCCCGTGCATGTGCCCTGTGCATGTGCACGTGGCCCCCCGCGCGTGACCCATCTCCCTCCACCCATGTGTGCGCATCCCCCCAACATGCGCCCTGCCCCCTGCGCATGCACGGCAGAGACCTGAAGACCAGTTGGCCGGCAGGAGGCACACACGCATGGACAGCGGACCTGAACTGGGGTGACGGCTCACGTGCCATCACAGAGGGTGCTGCGTGCCACCTCTGGCACGTGTGCCATAGGTTCGCCATCACGACACTATACCATCCTATAAATTTGTCAGTGTCCTCATTTTCTCCTTTTAAAGTATTTGATTAGTTTTATTACTGCATAAGGATTGTACAAATATAGATCAAAAATAGAAATAGCAATAGCACTTAGACTTATAAACCGCTTAATAGCCCTCTCTAAGCGGTTTACAGAGTCAGCATATTGCCCCCAACAATTTGGGGCCTCATTTTACCCACCTCGGAAGGATGGAAGGCTGAGTCAACCTTGAGCTTGGTGAGATTTGAACTGCCAAATCGGCAGTCAGCAGAAGTAGCCTGCAGTAGTACTACACTCTTAACCACTGTGCCACCGGGGCTCAAATGCAAGAAGTAAGGTAAAAGTATAATTAAAATGTAAAAAGAAGTTCAATCCCTTTATTTTTTCCCCATCAAGCACTCTTACTTAGATATTTATATGTTAAACTTTAATAGTTTATATCAATTTCAGTCATTTTTTCAATTGTTTTTAGTATCTTTTTTTGAAAAGCTACATTCCATATACCTTTGTTTGCCTTGCTGTATAATCTGTTGCAAGGTACATTTCTTCTTGAGTTTGGGTTGACTTCTTATTGTGAATATATGTAATTTCTTCCTGGTTGTGGTTGTATATTCTCCCAATTTTGGTTTTCAATTTTTGTATTGTTGGCAAGGTTTCTCCCCCCCCCCCAAAAAAATTGAAATATTGTTTCTTGTTGCTATTGTGATACTTTACATTTATATTCTGAATAATTTCTAAGAAAAATATATGTGATTTCAATTCAGATTTTATTTTGAAATTCCCTGAATGTTTCGATTTATTTCCAGTATTTTTTTTAAAAAAGGCCTATCAATCACTTAGTAATAATAACAATCAATTATTCCTTTTTAAAGACATTTCCATTATTTATTGTTATATGATTTGTCCATTGACAATGGAATTATATAACATCTATATAACATTTTATTCCAATTATCTCTTAAATTAGAGCTTGGGCTAGAGTTTACTGATTTTCTCTCCATGAATCTATTGATCCACTGCACTTCTTTGTAGTTTTTTTATCCAGTTTGTCACAATTTTTTATTGTTATTGTCTCAGTGTAGTGTATTTTAAATTCTTTTGTCTTTCTCAAGGTCCCTTCTTTTTTAAAGATTGTTTTCTCCTCATTACTTGAAAATACATTAACCATTATAAGTTCCTTCTTTGTTCTTGTTATGTCTTTAATCTGTTTCCTGCATCGGAAGATTTCAAACTGGCACAAGTGATTAAATTTTCCTTACTGAAGTTCTCCTTAGAGCAAAACAGTATTTGACTGGTCATGCTAATGGTGAAATAACTGGTTTCATCTTTCTTTTAAAAGATTCCAGATTTTTAACAACTTTACCTTACAGTGTATTGTTTCAGCATTTTCCTCCATTTTGTTTGTCTTTCATTCTCTTTAATCAAACAAATGGCTAGTGATCTGTCCTCCAGTGGGTGCATAATCCCACAGCTAGATTTCAGTTCCCATTTCATGGCAAAAGCCTTTTTTCTATGTATTGCATAATCTTTCCCTATGCAAGAAACTTTTTGAAAGTCAAAGAATTGGATATTCTATTCCCTCAAACTCTTGGACGCAGAACCCCAGAATCCACATTAGATAATTGTGACAAATGGAAGATTAAAATCTGATAACCTTAATACTAGCTGACTACACAAAGCAATCTCTTGAAAGTCTTTTCCATATTCAGGAATTCATCAAACTTTATTAGTCTCTCACCTCTTAATTAAGTCTTTGAAGACTTTTGATTTGGTGGTAAAATAAGGTATAAACCATCCCTAGTACCCACAATCTCCAGAAACGATATTTCTTTTTTAGTTTGACGCATCATCTCTTGAATAGCCTACATCAGTGTTGGCTAACCTTTTTGTTGTGTGCTGAAAGCGCGCCTGTGCCGGCACCCATAATGCAATGCCCTCCCCGCGCATGCGTGCACGAGCCCCCGCCCTCCATTTTGGGCCTAGTAGGCCTCCCTGCAGCCTCCTGGGACCAAAAATGGGCCGCGGGGAGGGGGTGCTGCACTCCCCCTGCCCCCGTGCATGTGCACATGATCCCCGTTCATGCGCTCATGACTCCCCCGCATGTACACGTCTCCCGCATGCGCCCCCCCCGTGCATCCCGAAAATCAGCTGGGAGGCGCACGCGCAGTGGAGCTGAGCTGGGCGATGGCTTACGTGCCCACAGAGAGGGCTCTGTGTGCCAGCTGTGGCACGCGTGCCATAGGTTCGCCATCACAGGCCTACATTATATTCTCCTGTAGCTTAACCTTTTGCTAACCAATGATCAATCCTAGATACCTATGCTGTCTTCCTATTCTCAGAATCTGCTTTCAGTTAGAAAAAAAAAGTTTATTTGAGGTCTATAAAGGACAGGATAGCACAGAACCATGGGAGGCTACATATACTATCACTGTAAAATTTCTAGGAAAGGCTGCCTTATCTGCCTTGATTATGTGAACGTGCCTCCCACTTCTGTTTCTTCACCTAAGTTTTGCTGTTTTCCAGAAAGTCACTGAAGGCCAACAAGAGAAACTGGAAAGGCAGCATTGGGCCATGACGAAGCTGCAGCGTCACCAAGAACATATCCTCCGCTTTGCTAATTGGGCCTTGGAGAGTGACAACAACACTGCATTGCTGCTCTCAAAGAAACTGGTAAATGTTCCTTGGTTAATAAATGATTTGGGGAGAAAATGAAGTTTTAGAATTAAGTGACCTGGCCTGCCTCTGTTTTTCTATTTTCATGTATCTAATGGCAATGCAGAACATATGTTTGTTGTTTCACATATAATTGGTGTTTTGTCCCTCTCTTTTATCCTCCTCCCATTTTTTCTTGCTTTAGATTTATTTTCAACTGCACAGGGCTCTAAAGATGATTGTGGATCCAGTGGAACCTCATGGAGACATGAAGTTCCAGTGGGACTTAAATGCCTGGATCAAGAGTGCGGAGACGTTTGGTAAGTGATGGTGAAATTAAATTCTTCCTGCTCAAGAAGATGTTGGAGTCTTTGATTGGAGCTGTATTTCAAGGGGGAAGAAAGGATAAGGATCAGCAAAGTTAGAGAATGTAGAAAATCCTGAGTTTTCTCAAAGCATTAATTGAAAATTGATATTGTGGGACTGGAAATGCCAGCCAGATTCAGATCTTTCTTCTTTTCCTCAGGTCAGATAGTGTCAGAACGGAGTGGTTTGCCGGTGACTGCCAATGCCCAAACACCCCAACAGCGGACTAACGCTGCTTCTGCTGCATCAGGAGTGGCAGTCAGACAAGGTTCTGTCCCCCCTTCTCAGGTACTGGTTCTTGTTTGTGTAGTTTTCTCTCCAGTGACAGCCTGATGCATCTGAACCAGCAGTTTCAGCTGGTCAACCCGTCTCTATGATCTGGGAGATGCTAACAGGGCAGTTACAGGCTTCGTGGTACACTTTTCTATGTAGGGTGTCCAACAGATGTCTCTGCAGACAAGCATAATGAATAAGGGAGCTTTGCTTCAGCCTGTGCTGCCTTCCAACAGCCAGCGGCAGGCCATCCCCGACTGCTATATCAATGATGCCAGTGCCTCTTCTGCTGGACAGGTGAGCAGAACACAGGACAAGGAAGAGTCCTTAATGCACGAGCATGCTTGATAGTGCACTGATGAAATGAGATGGAAGCTGGTGCCGATTCTTCCTAGAAGAGAATACATTAAATTGAAAAACTGCAGTCGGGGGCCCTGTTTTATACAAGGCCAAGAACAACTAAATATACATTGCTAAAAGATGGTGAGGAATCAGTTTTGGACTTAGCTGTGTATTGTATTTAATATAATTTTCTCACATTTCTTTCAGCCAATGGACATTGGTGATGGCTTTGGTGTAGGTAAGGAATATGAAGGGGAATGTGTGTTCAACAAGAGTCTAGAGCAGGGATGTCAAACTGGTGGCCCGCGGGTGGGATGCGTCACGCGCATGCCATGCCCACCCCAGCTCCGCAAATGGGAAAAACGTCATGAAACGTCACGTGACTGCAATGTGAGGCCATGAGTTTGACACCCGTGGTCTAGAGCGAAGCTAGGGAAAGCCCATTCTTGGGTTGTCATTTCACTTTGCTTGTAGCTTGATAGAAGTAAAATGTCAGTCCTGGGCAAAAAATCACAATGGAATTTTTGTTGGGAGGATAGAATGGAGGATTACTCATGAGCTTCTTGACACTTGTTTCTTTTTCTTTTTTTTTACAACAGAAGGGTCATATTCTGGTGAAGTGTCTGGAATGAAAAGGTAAGTCGTGTTTATTTCTGTTTTGCTATGTTCTTTTAGAGTGCCGGAGTCCATTCTGTAATAGTTCCAGATGTTTTGAGTATTGGGACTTAACATCCATTTTGTTTTTTTTTAACTCTTAAGCATGCCTTCTGTTACGTGACAGGAAAAAAGGTCTTGTCCTGCAGAAAAAAGTTTGCTTGATTATGCATAGCAGTATTGGCATTCAGGGCCTTTATATTGAGAATGAAATCTTAGAGCAGATTAGAGCTTGAAATGGGTTAAACAGTTATTGAACTGTTGAAATTATTTTATTTTACCCCAGAGAAACATGTCTTATTCCATATCCTGTGGCTGTATATACTAGAATGCAGGAAATGCCATTGAAGAAGCATTTGAACTATCTACAGAGAAGACTTAATTGTACAAGTTACTCTGCATGCATTGGAAGGGTTTGGTCCCATCAACATGAACACCACATGTGGAGATTGGCGAAACCCCTTTTCCCCTTTATGTCTGTGTTCATGAGTGATGGCAAATACATCTTCATAATTTCTTTTTTTAATCACAACATTCATTTTAGGTTTATAAGATGCTTAGAATACTTTGTACAGAAAAGAGAGGAGATTAATTTATAAATAATGTTCATTTTTCCACTGAAAGTAGATGTGGGGACAGCCATTGAGAATAGTAAATTGCATTGCCATGGAGTAAGTTGCATAAACTTTTTTTCCTTGCTTGGCACAAACTACAGGAAAGAGTAATATATAAGATCTGACTATTCTAAAGTTGAATCAACAAGATACCCTCCTTCTCCAAAAGGTAACAGTACTAAAAAATGTTGTACTGCTGAACACCATGCAACTGTACAAACAGAATCTACAACCAGCCTCCATATAGAATCGGAAGCAGGATTCTCTATGGAGAAATGCCTTATTAATAAGATAATTCGGAGTGGAAGACTTGTCTTTAAACAAAAGGTTCCCAACTTGAAGATGCATTTTGGATTAGCTACTGTGAAATAAGTCTTAGTACTTATCGAAGAATTGATAATGTTTCGGTATGGAGTTTAATTTAGCCCTGTGAATTAGAATTTTATTGTGCTAGAATTAACGCTGGCCTGTTAACCTAACATGATCCCTGCATGTTCCTAGAACCCGTGTCCAGGATGGAGAAACTGGTCTTGTGCGGAAAGTGCCCCGGGTTAGCCTTGAGCGGCTGGATGTGGATTTGACATCAGATAACCAGCCACCTGTCTTCAAAGTCTTTCCGGGCAATTCCCGTGAAGATTACAATCTCATTGTGATTGAACAAGGAGGTCAGCAAGCTGGTACCCAACAAGCAGGGCTACCAAATGCAGGTGCTGCAGTGAAGGTCAGCATTGGTTTTTGTTTTCTTTTTTAGAATAGTCTATTTCTGGGTAAGTTGGCAGAAAGCAGTCTTGATTGCTTTTTGATAGAAGTCTTAAAACTAATCCAGCTGTTATCTGTTGTATATATTATGAAGTGCCAGCACCAGCTCTTGCAGTATGGAAGCAGGAATAGGCCATGGAGGTTGGAGCAATGCTATATGTGTGGGAGGGAGGGAGAATGAGTGAGAAAGGAAGCAGACATATGAGATCTTTTTAAAATTGTTAAGGGTGTTCTGGGATTTGATTTCTAGGTTCACCAGGTAACTTGAATTAAAATGAAATGGGGGAGGGGAGTTATAATTGTCTAGAAGGAATAATCTTTGAGCTACAGCTGATCAAAGGGCTTTTTTGGGGTTTCCGAGAAGTTTAGATAATTGTGATAGAATGTGTACCAACTGAATCCTCTTCCCCAGTTTTGGGTAGCAAAGAGCTTTGCCAGAGAGAGACCCAGATTAAGAAAATTTGCGGTCCTGAGCTGAATGGTGGGATGAGGGAGTTGAGGGTGTAGTCTCAACTTCCTACAATATCTCAGGATATATCTAGATTAAATTCTGTCCATTAGGCAGAAATGGGTTTCTCTCTGGGTTTGGGCTTGACAAGTATTTCACGCAATAAGAATAGGATTTTGCAGTGATTCTCTAGGGCCATGATGGCGAACCTATGGCACGCGTGCCACAGGTGGCACGCGGAGTCATATCTGCCGGCACGGGAGCCTTTGCCGTAGATCAGCTCCAGTGCACATGCGCGTGCTGGCCAGCTGATTTTCGGCTGGCCACACACCCCCTCCCCTCCCAGGAGTCTCCAGCGGGCCGTTTTGAGGTAAGTAAAGGGCTCGCGTGGAGGCTCTGAGAGGGTGTTTCTGGCCTCCGGTGGGGGTGTGGGGGAGGCTGTTTTCACAGTCCTCAGCCTCCAGGAAAGCCTCTGGAGGCTGGGGAGAGTGAAAACCACGCCTTCCGGGTCCACCGGAAGTTCGGAAACGGATCGTTTCCGGCCTCTGGAGGGCCTCCAGGGGTGGGCTGGGGAAGGCCGTTTTCGCCCTCCCCAGGCTCCTAGAAAGCCTCTGGAGCCTGGGGGAGGGCAAAAAACGGGCTTTCTGGTCCCACCGGAAGTCGGCAAATGGGCCGTTTCCGGCCTCCGGGTGGGTGTGGGGAAGGCCATTTTCATCCTCCCCAGACTCCTAGAAAGCCTCTGGAGCCTGGGGAGGGCGAAAAACGGGCCCACTGTGCCATCGTGTGCCAAAGCGGGGGAAGTGCCGGGGGGAGGGGTTGTCGCGCGCACATGCGCAGGGGCGGGGCGCATTGAATTATGGGTGTGGGCACGTGCGTGCGACCCCCTGCGCTCCCCCCGCTTTTGGCACACGGCGGCAAAATGATTAGCCATCACTTCTCTAGAGTCTCTTCTATCTTGAAGATAATTATCCATAAAGAAGAATGACAACAATGAATCATGAAGATACCATAGAGATCTTCTCGAGGGTAATAAAACTACCAAGTTCATGCCAGAGATGCAGTTTAAATTATCTGTCCTAATGAGTTTCTTTTTGCTGGTTTTTTCCTTTGACCTTTTTTTTTTTTTGCCTATTTTTCTTATGCATTGTCATTGTCCTCCAGGAGGAGCAGATGGAGGCAGCTATCGAGCATCCTGCTTCTGCTGCAGATACTAAAGACACCAAGCCAGTTATCTTGCCCCAGGATGCCCTCCTTCCAGAAGGCTCTGCAGCCCCCCGGCTGATCTCCCCCAGTGGCAGCACCAGCTCTGCCATGGAAATGCAGTCCGTTCACAGCCATGATGGCACAGCTAATGGGGAGGAAAATGCTTGCTGCAGGATCTGCCTGAAAACTGGTGCTGTAGTCATGTGTGATAGTTGCAAAAAGTGCTACCACTTGGATTGTCACCTGCCTGCCCTTCAGGAAATCCCTGGGTACAGGCTTTTGTATATGAAGTTTTCCTTGTTGTGGAAGGGTAGAAAATGTAGTTGCAGCACATCTAGTGTTTTCATCCATACAAAGCCAAAAACCCAGAAGAGGAGCT
Source organism: Thermophis baileyi (assembly GCA_003457575.1). NCBI lineage: Eukaryota > Metazoa > Chordata > Lepidosauria > Squamata > Dipsadidae > Thermophis > Thermophis baileyi. The sequence continues at coordinate 187,472 of QLTV01004284.1, read as the reverse complement.
GCAATGTCTGTGTCATTATAACTATTGCCTTTTCTCTCCTTTTGGCTAACCCTCCTAAGTTGTTTTGCCTGATCGGAACTCATGTGGTAGAACACTACAATTGCTGTTCTATGTTTCATTTTTTCTAAGCCAGATAAGATTTGGAAATGAAACGAGCACCCTTTTCACACAATATAAGAATTGTTGTTCTAATGAGATCTCAGGCACTTGGTGATGGGGAGAAAAAGTGCAGTCATGGCTTGCTATGAAGTTTGGAGACCCAGTTGAATTAAACTAGTCATTGCTTTAAGTCCCTCATCTTGTACAATTCTTGTAAAGGTATATGACAAGAAACAGGGCTCTTGGAAAAGTGCTCCTCTCATATATATTAATAATTAAGATAAAATAAGAATTGAAATCTCTTGTAAAGGCAAGCTTCCTAGAATTAGAAGGCATAGTGATTGGATTGAATTGTATCATCTCATCTTTGGGAAATCCTCAATTTGCATAATATTTACGGGGCATGCAGTAATCGAGATGTGAAATACTTTAGATTTTTTTAAAAAACAAGATATTTTTAGATGTTAAGGTCAGAAATGAGTAGTATAATAGAATCACTATTAAAACAAAATGTTTGAGTAACATTAAGAAAAAGCAAACATGTTCATCCACTAAAAGCAAATACATAACTTCCTGTATTAAAATTCCACTACTATGCCTTTGAACATTGTGCATTATAGTGACTGTTGGTCTGAATAGAACAGGCTGTTAATGTAATTTTTTGGGAATCAAAATGACAACAGTGATGAAAGGTATAGCGCTGACCTAATTTTTTAGTTGAGAATATAATTGATGTCAGTACAAATGGGTGAGCTCGTTTATTTCATAGAAAGTTAAATTGGCCAGGCAAAAGAACAGGTTACTGAACATAAGGCAGCCAGCCCTAAAACCTCTTTCTAAAATTCTTTTCAATAGAAGCATTTTCTAGTTGTGTCTGGGTTTACATAGAGGGCCTAAAAGCATTCTTGGGAGAATAAAGATGGCAACTTGACTTTAAAGCAGTGTTTAACAAACAATTATTATTGGGTACAGTTGCTATACCTACCTATCTGCTTATAGGTGCCCTGTGGCCTACCTTGCTGCTGTAAGTGATCTGTATCTATAACATGCACTCATACATGCTTTTCATTTTGCAGCCAGGATTGGAAATGCCTACTGTGTGCTGATCCAGTAATAGCCATTGGAGAAGATGGGACTGACTTGGCTGCAGTCTACAAAGATGGAGAACCAAAAATGCTGTCAAATGTTGATCAGAAGGTTGGTCTAAGTGAGAGGTGGGATGACACTGATTGCAGGGAAAATAGTATGCTCTAATGTTAAATGCACTCTTCAGAATTGGTTTGAGACAATAAAAGACATCAAATGACAGCCTGATGCTGTTCATATCTAGGGGCCTATTGGAGTATGATGGATGGGTCAACTGAAGATTTAGAGTAGGCTGTGGTAGACTTCTAGCTAGTCTCTACCCACACACATTCCAAAGAACCAGGCAGGACTTAATGGAATTTGCCCATAATAGAGTGCATTTTAGTTGTAGAGCAGGAGTGGGCAATTTCCCAAGGGACAACATGAGAAACTGGGACTGTTGTGGAGGGCTGAACCAATAGGCTGAACTTAATACTGCTCAATATTAATTTTATTGCTTTATAAAAAGCAGTAAATTATATAGTTTTAATTCGCTGCTACTGGTAATACATGTTACCATAAGGCTATGAAAATGTGATCTAGATCAAATACCAATCATATTTTATTTTTTAACATAACATACTTTTAACCTTCACAAAACACTACTGGAAATGTGTATTTTGCACTATGTTAAAGAGCAACAGTTAATTAACTTTATACAAAAAGTAATAGCATTCAGTCTGTCTGTATCATTCTGCACTTCATCAAAATGTTCAATTGCTTCCTGTTGCTCTGTGTTGGCGATCTCCTCAGCCCGGTCATGGTTGGAGTTGGTTCATTTGATTCCTAATTCCCAATTGACCTCATGCATGGTGGACAGGGATAGCCAAAGGCCTGGGCTGTAAAATGTCCAGGTCTGTTGTAGAGGGACCAGGTCAAATTTTTGCTTTGAATCCCATAATCAAACGGGACAGTGCAACATTGGCAAGAAAGAAAATAAGTTAAAGAGGATAGAAACTGGGAGATGATGAGTTCTGGTCTATCTAGCCAGTTGGGGTAGTCATTCTCAACCCTAGAAAGTAGGTAGTGCAAACTATTTCTGGAAATTTTGCCAAAAGAACTGCAGGGGCAGTCCAGAAAATTGCCAGATGTCAAGAATGACTTAAAGATGCCACCACCAGCTCCTACTCGCAAATTATTTTAAATACCAGGCAGCAAATGTGAATGTAGGATTTCTACATCATACAGAAAGGAAGCTTGTAAAATTCTCTGATTAAATCCTGGCTAATATATTGGTTATAATTTATTTCTTAACTAAAATGTTAATTGTAACCTATATGTAATACATAAAAGCCATGAAGACTAGAGAAGAAAAAGAGACATTTCTGATAAATCTGTAGGTCTCCTCATAGTGTCTCTGAGGTAGAAAGATTGTAAAAGTCAAGCAAGTCAGCACTTTCAAAATAACTTAGGGTGGAGGCTTGTTTTGATTTTTGTTTATTTAATTCAGCTGGCAATTGTGTCTGATTATGAGGAAGTTGTGTGTAATATAGCAAGTGATCTCCATTCATTGGCAAGACCAGATGTTTCCCAATAATCTAGCTTTGCACCTTGCTTTCTACAGAGATGTGAACGAGTTCTCCTTGAGCTACTTTGTTCTGAACCATGCAGGCCTCTTCACCGGCTTTCCAATGCTCCAGTGAGTTTTTCCCATTGAGTTTTATTTTATGAGCCAGAAGGTAAATTTAAATAACTTTAAATTTAAATAATTCTAGCACAATTTATGTAGGTAAAAAAAATTAACAGGTGCTTGGCAAGTATTAATTATTTTTCTTAGTGCCAAACAGTCCTTAATGAAGAAATATAATTCTGGGCTTTAAGCTTTGACTCCTTAGTTCTGTCCTTTTGGTCTGCTCTTACTAATCAACATATTTATATATTGTATGAAACGTTTACAGTAATATAAGCATTATGGGATATTTTATAAACATGTCTATTAAAAATAGCAATGTGTTAAGAGTGATTGTTATTAATAAAACACTTGTTTTTAACAGAGCCGTTTACAATCATATTTACAAATTACCATTACAAGTTTTTGAGAAAAATTAGCTTTGGGGTACTAAAATGTATACGATTGGAACACCTTTTGATAGAAGATTTAGGTTAAACCATAAAATTTTCCTTTCTGCTTTATTTTCCAGGAGGGGCAGAACACAATTGACTTGACTTTGATAAGAGCAAAGCTACAGCGGAAGCTGTCACCACCCTACGCATCTCCTGATGAATTCGCAGATGATGTTTGGAAGATGTTCAGGCAGTTTAACAAGCTGACTGAGGTGAGGCTTTCTTCTGCTTGGAAGAACAAGGACAAAAGTCTTATATCATAAAATTAAAGAGATAAACTGGCAAGCTGTAAGCCAACCATCCTTCACAGGTGTCTGGAAACTTCAGAGGGTGCAAGATAGAACAGCTAGGCAATCACTTAGTGCATCATAATGGTATTGCATGATTCCTGTTTTGAAAGGCTTCTATGCTTTCCAAATCTAATTTAAGATGTGTTGAGACTATTTGAAGGATAGCCTGTTATATTATGAGATTGTCTGGATGCTAAGTGAGGAAGGCTCTTAGAAACTTTTATAGGCCACTGGCCCATTAATTAGGCACACATTTATGTGTAACATTCCTTGGCAATGTAAAGTACTTTCCTGAGAATTGCATAACCCCCCCCCCCCCTTTAGAGAAGATCCAATTCCTTCACAATCATTTTTTAAAATCCCTGTTTACATTTTTGTACTTAAATCCCTATTACATTTTGTAATGTAAATTATTTTGTAATTTATCTTTTTATTTCTTGGCCTCTTAGAATATTCACTTGAATATAATCTGAAAGAATTAAAATATCAAATACACCACTGCATCTGTTTGCAAGGGGCTACTTCTGGCAGTAGCCACAGCTGCTGATTTTGATGTAATTCGTATTACATACTTGAGGATTTATGAGATTTGGGAACATGTGGCATATTCCGCTTGCACTGATCTTGGCTGGTGGTATCAGTTGGGCAGGATTCCAAATGTTTTACTTCCCCCCCCCCATTTTTTTTATTTTTATTTTTTTACTTTTTAGGATAAGGAGGATGTTCAGTCCATCATTGTTCTGCAACGCTTCTTTGAAGCCAAACTGAGTGCTGCCTTTGGTGACCGGAAATTTTCAGCGCTGCGTGAGCCAATCAACATTGATGAACCACAAAAAGAAAACACCCTTGCTTCCCGTGTTTCCCCGGTCACTGATCCGGGTGAGGCCATGTCTTCTAAGGCTGATAGTAGCAGTGGGGATGAGGGAAAGGCAAGCTAAAAGGTTACTTTTTTCAATGGACCACCATTCCATGGAGACGAAATGAGGGAGCTGCCAATTTTAACCTACTCTCACCCATCCCCCACCACTCTTTTGGTCCCCCTTTGTCCTTTTCTGCACCTCTCTGCTTTTTTTGGAGAGTTATTGTAGATCTTGACTGGTTAGATCAGTGTTTCTCAACCTAAGCAACTTCCCAGCTAGCATGGTACTGGGGAATTCTGAGAGTTAAAGTCCACACATCTGAAAGTTGCTGAGGTTGAGAAATACTGTCTTAGATAATGTTATAAATGGTCTGAACAGTTTTTTTCTTGATAAATTTTATCCCTTGTTCTCACAGAGATACTTCGTGGTTTTCTTTTTTTGTATTGAAAGGATAATTAATCTGAGGTAATCTAGAAGTCTATATATCATGTTTTCCAGTTGGATTTTTTTCGCCAAGTTCTAATGGGAACAGTATAGAGGTTCCCTTTATTAACACTCTCAAATTTTCACCAAGGAAAAAAACTGGTGTTGAATATCTCCATTTTAAATTGCTTCTCCTTAAAATGACTACTTAAAGGTTATACAGATTTGAACGTCTCCCCTGTTTTTTGTTTGACATTTATGGCCTTGTTCTGATTTTTTTGTTTTGATATGGTAATAGCAATTAATAAAATTGAGCTAATTAATGCTCTCCAATTTGACTCCTTTTGCTCCTAGTGGAAACACTATAGAGATTCATTTTTTTAAAACCACTGAGGAAAAAGCTGTTATTGAATCCCCCAATAAGGAATCACTGCCCCTTCAAATATACTGGACTACTCTTGGTGAGTTTTTTAGACATGAATTGTTTTGAGAATCAAGATCAGTCTTAATCTCTGTTTCATAAGAAGGTAAAGAACATCATGTTTTGGCATAATTTGTGAACTTCCTAATTGTGGTACCAGCCTAGGTGGACAGCTGACAAAAGCAACAGTTGGCCCGCCATGACAGCTTTCTTCTCAAGTGGTAATTGCTTTCTCTGAAAATGGGATTTTTTGCTTTTGGTTTTGTTTGCTCAAGAGGAGTCACGTCTGTTTCCATACCATAGGTCAGGATAGTTGTAGATTTTTTAAGCCCACATGTTCCTTCCGTGTAGCTGTCCTTTCTGGCTCTACATTTCTTCAAAAGTTTTCTGGCCCAGTAGTTTATTCTTCATTGTCCCAAGAGACATTTTCATGGAGATGTGCTTTTTTTTTTTTTGCTTATGTATAGACTTGGCTTCTTTCATGTTCAGAAAATAAATGATGTTTACAACTTCTGTGTCTTGTCAGTTTGGAAACATTTCATAACTATTAATGTAAGGGGGTTGCTATTACCTGAGAGATAATAATTTGGTTTGTAAGTGTAATCAAGTCTGCCTTCATATAATGACATGTTAAATGATGTTTGATTAGATCACTCTTTGTACTTTTGTGTTTAACCTTATAATTACCATTTTCCCAATTTAGCCCTGTCTTGACATGTGTACTCCAGTGTTTCTGACTTCTCATCTTTTGTGGAATTAACAAAATTAAACTGAGGATCTTTTCTGTGCATATTTGGATTAAAGACATAAGCTAGACTTAACTTTCTTTATTTTGGTTAAGTTCATCCTGTTTCTTAAAAGATTAAAGCAACATACTAACTTAACTACACAGCAAACCAACAAGATTTCTTTTTTAATCAAAAAGTGAAGATCTATTATCTTGAAATTCCTGGCTCAAGATCTCCAAGCTCAATTCATACTGGTGGAAAAAAAAAATCTGCAACAAATATACTAGAACTGCGATTGTGTAAAAGCAGCCCACACAAAAAAGCTGTTTTTCCATCTTGACTTCAGAATAAAAGGAAGTCAAGTGAGCGAAGAATGGCTTTCTCAAAACTCCAGCAAGTGTTCTTACAGTTAATGTAACTGCAGAGTCATAACTGGATGTGGAGATGGTCTTTCCCAACCTGATGCCTTTCAAATACAATTTATTCCATAATAAATTAATAAATTAAAAGCAGGATTGATGAAATCATACATGTAATAACAATATAATTAAGCTATAAGGATTGTATATAAAATGCCGGTAAGTGGAAATGAGAGGGCTAAGGGTAACACTGATTTTAGGATACAAATATTTCATATGGGCAAATGGGAGCCAATTTGTGGATCACGAGACTTGGTGGCAGAGGCACTGCCAGGAAGTTAAAAAAAAAAAGTTAACGTTTTTAATTTATTTACTAAAGCACATGGAAGTAGTGTTGGAAATGGAAAGAGTAGTTTCTGAGAAAACCTCAAAGATCACCATAGGACATTACATTTATTAAATTGTGAATTCTTAAAAGTATACCGTATAAGAATTGCTGTGGGAACTAGTAGGTTAGCGTGAAGGCCTGCTAAAGCAGATGTGGAGAGCATTTCCAAAATGGAAAATACCAATTCCAGCTATCCTAGAAACTACGAATATTTGGTATATTTAGAAACTTAGCAAATATTTCATTCTTAAATTTGTAAGTATAGAGGGATTTTTGCCATATAGTTTGGCAGTAATTCAAACAAACTGAAAGAACTTTAGTGTACAGGAAAAACATTGTATGGTGAAATCCCGTTCATTATGCCTAAATAAATAAATAAAATTGAATGATAAAATATTGGCAGAATACTATACGAGACAGAGATTGGCATATCCATGGGAAGGCATGCCTACAGGTAGTCCTCAAACAGCACTGAAAAAAGTAACATGACCAGTCTTTGTACTTAACTACTGTGGCAGCCTGCCCAGTCGCATGCTCAAAATTTTGGCACTTGGCAACAGGTATGCATTCACAAGAGCTGCAGCATCCCAGGGTTGTGGCCTTCACAGCTGGGGGAAGTCAGATTTATTTAAAGATATCCTCTTAAATGCAGTGAGTTGCTTTACAAACCTGGTGAAAAAGGTCATAAAATCAAGCCCCGCTCACTTTACAACTGCCATGCTTGACAACTGAAACGTCCCAATTGTCATAAGTGGAAGACCCTCCAGTGGATCAAAAGAATAAGCTGTAACAAACTTGGTCAAATCTATTGTGGCTTCAAGGGTGTTTGTATTGTAGTTTCCTTGACAAGGGTACCAAATTCATTTCCGTTGCCTTTTGGGATAGCTTTATCACTTCATAGTCCAACCTACAATCCTGGGATGAACTTAAAAATAGTAATTTCTCACAGAAGTACTAATCAATTTCATTTGATTGGCGCCAAGAGCTGTTAAGATTGGCTACATATTGCCATCTAGCTGGGGCCCCTAAATGAAGAGGGAAAAATAGCATTTGAATCACCTCAAAACCCCAATTTTCTGCAGAAGAAAGTTTTCTCCATTCAAGCTGAGCAATATGTGACAGTAGAAAACAAATACAGATAGTCCTCAACTTACAACAGTTCATTTAGTGACCGAAGTTACAATGACACTGAAAAAAGTGACATGACCTTTTCACACTTGCAGCATCCCCATGGTCACATGATCAAAATCCAGGTATTCGGCGACTTATATTTCATATTTATGAAGGTTGCAGTGTCCTGGGATCATGTGATCAGCTTTTGCAATCCAGCAAAAGTCAATGGGGAAGCCAGGTTCACTTAGCATCCGTGTTACTAAGTTAACTCCACTGATTCACTTAGCAACTATGGCAAGAAAGGTCGTAAAATGGGGTGAAATTCTCTTGAACATCTCACTTAGCAACATAAATTTGGGGCTCAGTTGCGATCATAAGTTGAGAATTCGCTGTATATAAAGTAGTTCCGAAATGTTAACACTAATAGTGGGAGGCTCATTAAAAGAAAGCGGCAGAAGAAATCTTGAAAATAAAGCTTATTTAAATACATTTGACAAAATACAACGACTAGCGCAGGCTCATGGGTATAACTACTACCCCCCCCCCATACATAACATTGTTAAACATGAAACAATTGGGAAGCTAATTTGCAGGAAAGCGGAATCTATCTATATACGGATTTCTGTGGAAACTTTCTGCTGTGCCAGCTAGATCGGCGAGTTAAAGCAGAAACGTTTCCCAATGAACTGCGGCATGAGCACAGTTGAACGTAAAAGAGACAAAGCAAGACAGATTTCCTCGCAAACCCTCATTTCCGTTATGCACGTGGACGACTTTGTTAGGCAGGCTCAAACGCTCTGCACAAAACGGGGCTGACAAACATATTTGCTTCTCTTTCAGCATTCGCAGGACATTTACTGAGACGAGATTTTAAGCAACTATACTAAAATAAAAACTTCCTGGAGGTTGTTTTTTTTCCTCCTCCGCAACGTTTGCCCCGCATATTCCCATAATCAATTGGGAACCGGACATTTAAAAAAAACGCTATGACGCTGTGACTCTTGGGAGTCCCAGAATTCTAAGTTGAGAGCCGAATGCCGGGCGGAAATCCCTGCGTCGGATTCCTCAGCCGGAAGCCCGAGGAGATAGAAAACAGAAAGCCGAATCGGAAAACCACGAGAGCAACTTAAAAAAAAAAAAAAAAGTTGAAGAAGACTGAAAGCTTTCCAAAGCGTCACTCGTCTCCAAGCGAATGCAGCGGAGTCCTTTAGGAGAGTCGGCAAGTGGGCGGAGCTTGAGTATAAGACGGAAGTTGCCGACGTTCTTCCGGGAAGGGCCGAAGAGGGCTATCCGTTGCCGTCCGACTTACATACCGATCCCGCAATAGGAAAAGCAGCACCGGCGGCGGCGGCGGCGGCGGCGTTCTGAGGCGGGGCTGCCCCGGTTGCTTGGCCCTTTCCCTGGCTCGCTCTCCTCCCCGTCTCCTTTCCTCTCCCCCCACCCCTCGCCCGGCTTCCCCGCCCTTCCCGTCCCGTCTCTCTCGGCCGGCCAGGCCAGGCCAGGCCAGGCCGCGGGAATCGCCATTCCCCCCTACCTTTCCCTCCTCTTTTCTCAAGAGCCGAACTAGTATTGGGCTGAGCCTGGTTGCGGTAGCCACTGAGGACAGGTCGAGGACAGGGTCAGAAGGGCGAAAGAACAGTTCGCCGAGCCAGCCAAGATGATCAAGCTATTCTCGCTGAAACAGCAGAAGAAGGAGGAGGAATCGGCTGGCGGCACCAAAGGCTCCAGCAAGAAAGCGTCTGCCGCTCAGCTCCGCATCCAGAAAGGTTAGGGGGACAGATGGGCAGCTGCATTTGTTTCTAAGGGCAAAGAAACAAAAGCCAGGCCGGCGAGGCTGCTCCTGTTTCTCCTCCCAAGGATCCTCAGATAGTGTTATTGTTATGGTACCTGCCTCGACAGGATTAAAACTTTGCCCACCCAGGGCTTGCTCTTCCCCCGTTGATGGACATCACGGTTTTGCTTTTGTTTTCACTTTTGTGCCTTGGTGTTTCGGTTTTTCTTAATGTATATTTATCTTAATGTATATTTATCTAGTGATCCCCAGCAGTCCTTTAAGGGAGGCCAAGCTTTGGTGAAGTGTGGCTGGAAAGCCCTGCTTAGTGGCTGCTTAAGGAGTTCATGGGAAGATCCTGGTTCCTTTTGCTGCCAGAACTCTTTTGTTCTCTTAGGAGTCTGGCTTTTCAGGCTCACAAAACCAAGGTGATCTGATTTTCTTTACAGGATGAGTTATAAACACTATAAATGGCCTAAAGTGATTTGTAGATACCTGAATACTTTCTCAAACTGCATATTGCTGATTTTTTTTTCTTTGTCCTTCCTGTACAAAAGTTTTTGGCTATTGAACAACTCCACTTGTTTTATTATAAACATTAACGTTAGAATAAGCTATGAGGTGTTTTCTATTAATTATTCTATCTTGGACACATGCTGTGTTTTATAATTTCAAATATTCTGTTTAAAATAACTAATATTCTTCTCTTTCATATTAGACCATGCCTATAACATATTGTCTTATGTTATAGTAACTTGGTTGTCCCTTAATAGTTGTCAGTTCTCGTGCAAAAGCACATTTTGTTTCATTTTGTAAGATATACAGTGAATGTAAATTTCCAAAAAGCTATCCTCGATCCATTTTAGGAAGATTAGAACATCATGAGATTGGATCAAATTTGCCTTGTGATCTTGTGGTCAGGAAACTTGACGTAGGTTTCTTTTCTTTTTTCTAAAAGTTTTCAGAGAAATGTATCAGTTTTTAGTTAATGATCAACAGAGCAATTACATATTTTGGTTTGGGAATAGAGGCTTACTTTTCTACTGATTTGGCTACAGATCTTTCTAACCATCTTCCTTCTCTAAACTGGCAATTTCTTCTGCTTTTCCTGACAGATATAAATGAACTGAATTTGCCGAAAACATGCGAAATAGACTTTTCAGACCAGGACGATCTTCTCAATTTTAAGCTAGTTATCTGCCCTGATGAGGTGAGTGATGTGCATGCTACTGCATACTGTGCTATTTGAATCCTGAAGCCCCATTATTAGTGAGTTAATAGGCTGTGCCCAGTGCTGGTGGACTTTCTCCCACCTTCCCTTTTGTATTTTCCTCTGTATAACGGATGGTTGATATAATTTGTTTGGAGAAAAACTACTTACTGAAAATAGCTTTAATCATTACAGCTCTTGTATTTGAAATTGTGAAAAGTAGTGCATCAGAGGGATGATATTGTCTGGGAAATTCCCTCTTGATGTTGTTCATTACATCCTGCCATATTTTTTATTTACTTCTTATACATAGCCTTCTTAGCTTGTCATGCACCATAAGTATTAAACCTGTCTACTTTTTTGTTTTTAGGGTAATTATAGTAAAATATTTCCCAAAATTGCCTATTTTGAATTTACCTGTGCAGAAGGCAAAGTGTGGCTTTTTTTTAAAAAAAAGGTGCATATAAAAAGTCTGCATACATGTTAAAATGACAGGTTTCTGAGATGTAAACAATCAGACGAAGATTTGATTTATCTTGGGCTGATATTTTTACATCTCAAAAACCTTCCAACAATGAGATCCCTTTGATGCTTTGTAAACTCTATTCAGACTATGATTTTGCTGTAAAAGGCAACTGAATAAATGTCAGAAAAATCTTACTAGAACAGTTGAACTTTCTATGGCCTTGGTCAGAGTCATGGCAGATGTGTAATAACTACTAATTAACATCAACTTGAATGTGATTGTTAATACTGAACACAGCCACCTCCCTACTTATAAGAGTGTGCATGCTAATATGCTTTCCATCTAATATTGTTATTGTTATTCTCCCCCCCCCCCCAAAAAAAAGAGATTGCAGTTCATTTTTCGGTTGAGTTGTACAGCATATATTAAAGATGGAAAAAATTCTGAAAAATCTTGGTCTGATTTTTTTACATCTCAAAACCTAGCATTTTAACAGAGGTGTGTAGACTTTTTATATCTACTGTAAATGGCTTTGGCCACACATGAGTGTTTTATCTCTTCAGATGCTGGTCATAAGTAATGATTGGTTGGGAAACTTTGTGAGTGGGATGATTCAGTAGACCTGGTGTGTCAAACTTGCATCGTCACGGCGGCGTCATGTGACGTATAGGGACTTTTTGCCCTTCGCTAAACCGGGTGTGGGTGTGGCCAGTGCGTGACGCATCCGGCCCACAGACCGTGAATTTGACAGCCCTGCAGTAGACCAATGTATCCTGTGATACTGGCATTCATATCAGTATATGTCTGTGATATTTTTACTTTTGTACTTTAAGTCCATCATTATTGCTTAAAATTGTTCACATTTTGAATGCAATGTGGTTCATTTTGTACAAAGGTAGGCAAAATGTCTTCGCAAAATAACTTATTCTAAAGCGGGGAGAATGTTGGATGAGAGGATGATAAGGAGAACTTTAACATATTCTATTTTTAATCAATCTGATGTGATAACCTTAAAGCACATATATAAAGATACACAAGATGAATCTGTGTGACAACTTTTCTTGTGAGGAAACATTCCCAGATTGATCCAGAATAATGGAGCACAATCCCAGTCAGAATGTTAACAAATAAAGACTCTGTCCTCTTCTGAGGACAATGTCCTGTCTGCTACCCTTTTTGCTTCTTTACTTGCAGAAATGCATGTAAAGCTAAGCAGCTAAGAATTCCCCATTTTCTGTGTATTTTAGGCCTATTCTAGATTGAGTAGCTGATTGTATTTCCAGGATTTGGAAATGTGAAGTAAAGATATATACTCTAAAATGATAAACATCTGGGGAAATTGATGGTTTGTGTTGGGGGATTGGAAAGAGACTGCTTTGTTGTAACTTTAGTGCTGTCCCCTCCCATTTTCCCACATCTGAAATTTATTAGAGTTGTTTCCTTCTGTTTGGAAACATACTTGCTTAAATTATCCAATGTTTGCCTTACAGGGATTCTATAAAGGTGGAAAATTTGTGTTCAGCTTTAAGGTAAGCAATCTGTCTCTGCTCGCTATCTAAGACATACAATAGGGCAAATACTATAGCTTTTTTGGTGCACAAAATAACATGGATAATACCATTCATTGGATTTCAGCCATCCCTGTGTAATTTGGGTAGCAACATATGGATGAATGATGTCAGCATAAGAACAATTTAATTCAGGGCAGAGGTTGAGAATTATAGGTTGCCATAAATCAAATATGTTTGGTGCTTCACTGTTTTCTACTTAGAACGGAGCTGGGTTTTGCTCCTGAAGTGCGGAAAATCTCTTAAGTGTTTGAGATTCCAATAAGTAGATTGATTACTTAATGAGCAATTGTGTAGAATCCCAAGTATGCTTGGAACTATGATAAAAATGAGTCATCAACAAAGTTTGCCCTAGATATTTTGCCTGTTAAAGGGTGTTGATAAAATAAATCAGTTGCTGAGAATGAAACAAATTTTGAAAAAGAGTAATAATAAATAGTCCTGAATTATTGCGGAAGAAAGCAACTGTTAATGGTTACTGTCTGAGGGTCATTGGATCAGCTTCTGTGTATGGATTTTCAGAAACTTGAAATGATCTGGGTTTCAAAATTAATTGTAAGTTAATTGGATATGAAAAAATTGACATTTTGTGTTTGGAATATATCATACTTATGAATTATGGATTATTTGACAGTGGTTTGCTGCACTTAAAATATCATTGTGATTCAAATGACATGTCCCAAAAATGGCCTGTTGGGCACATGTGGTAGTCAATAACAACCGTCTATGTGATTTCACAATTTTCTGCACAAATCATGAGATCAGAAATCAGATCCATTATTATAATTTTTGTTTCTTAAAATAATACCTGAATAAATTGCTTCCATGATGTATTATTAACTGTCTGAAATATAAGCTGGCTTGCTAGGCAGATATGCCATAGTCTTCCAATAAGTTGGTTGTACATATGTTCAGCATATACTTCATAGGTGTATATTGATATTCCAATAGCTTCAGTTTTCATTTAAAGAAAATCCAGTAATGAATATTAATACATGTCTGAATATGTAGGTTGGTTAAAGCACAGGACAGCCAAAAATTGCTTGAATTTGAATTGCTTTTATATATTAGAAGAACTTTTGCCAGTCTTTCTAATAAAAATGCTTAGGGTAAACTTATGTATACTTCCGTTTGTGTCAAAAGTAAGTCTATAAAAATCTTACAACAATTGAGTTAAAATAATGCTAATACAGAAACTTTAGAAAACCTGTGTCTTTAATTGGAGATTAAGAAAGCAGGAAACTTCATGCTGTGGCAATGTCTGCCATTTCTGTCTTAACTTTGCTAAAAATCTGTTCAGTGAGTCAGAACTACGGTACCAATAAAAATTAGGAAATTTTATGGCTGTTTGTCAGAAGAGAAAGGAAAGGGTCTAATATTCACATTTCTGCTGAGAATTCCAGGGAAAATTAGTCTTGCCTTCCTGAGGTGACAAAAATAAAATATTAAAATAGTTTTAAATAAAGTGATTAGAGGAAAGGACTCTTATGGGAAGCAACTTGGAAAGTTTTCAAAAATTCACAGTTCTTTCAATTCAGGGAAAGTATTTAAGATTCCTGCTTTTAGCACTAAGCGTTCATGAAAAAATGCTACTGTCTTTGAAACTATTGCATTTTTATTGCATCCTTCCAAATTTTCAGAGTAGCATGTATGATTCATTATTTTACTCTACGGTGATCATTTGGATCTTTGTCAGTGTTCGTACTTATAAGGATTTGGAGCTCATAATTTCAGCAACTTAGTTGTACCAAACTGTTTTCATATTGCTCTACAATCAAGTTCTTAAAACAAAACTGTGTAATTAAAACAGCCTTATAAACAAATGTTTCACATTGAAATCTTGATTGAATAAGTGGATATCAGTTATCTGGACACATTGCATTGTATACATTGATAGAGAAGCCAGGATTCATCTCCTGTTTCTCCATTCTAGTTTGGGGCATTGCATGCCTCAAAATATAATTTACCTTCTGTACCATTCAGATATGGCAAAACCCCAAATCTGCTGGCAAAAAATTAGTGAAGAATGGGAAAGCCATAGATAGTTATGTAGATGGCCCAAATTTTTCGTAGGAACATTGAAAGGACAATATCGAACATGAAAAAACTGACACAGTGTCTTTCTGTTTTGTGTTTTGCTTGCAGGTCGGGCAAGGTTACCCACATGATCCTCCCAAAGTCAAGTGTGAGACTATGGTGTATCACCCAAATATAGATTTAGAAGGCAATGTTTGCCTAAATATCCTCAGGTACAAAATATGTTCTAATCTATATATATAAAAGCGAAAACCATTCACACATTAATCACGAAATCTCCAGAACTGTAAAGCCTACAAACTTGAAATTTGCTATGTATGTTCCTCTTGGCTTCTAGGTGCTCACTAAGAAAGGATTTTTCAAAATGACCATCGGAGCATGAGTATTTCTTATATTATTATTAACAAGCTCTGATGCTAAGGAGTTCTACTCCCCCCTCCCCACCTGAAAAGAAATCTGACCCAAATGCAAAACACAAGCAGAGGAGTTTCAGGTTCGCTTTTGCTTTCACAGCAGCAAGCAGCTTTACTACAGAACAGTTGAGCTAAGCCATGCTAGCCGGCATGCTCCAGAGTCAGTTCACCTGACAGCCTGGTCATCCTCCAGCCAGACAGCAAAACCAGGAATGTTGTTTACAGGGAGGTCCTGAGCAATTCATCTGAGGGACTAATTGAAAGTCTATGCTATGCAACATTAGCCTGGCTACATAGACAAAACAGCCACGGTTGCTGCTGGGATTAAAGGGCTTAAGCCCATCTATTTCATTGTTGTTACACTTACAATAATGTCTTCATCTGTAACAGAAACTTAGCTTACCATCTCTAACGAAATAATACAGTCCCTTTTTTAACTACTCATTAATTTTCAAGCTTTAACTGTCAATTTATCAAGCCCCATCACATAGTTTCGTAGCGAAGCACGGGTATCAGCTAGTGTTCTTATATATTCTCTTTTCATTCCTATATATTATTTTCCTGTTTGCAGGATTAGAGGAAGTTTTAAGAACAAACGTTGCAGAAATATCAAACAACTTATAAAATATTTTTGTTTTTGAACTGAGTATAATGCTTTTTGAGGCAACGTGTATTCACTGACTGATGAATTACATTTACTGAATAAAGCATGTTTCACAGATCGTAGGAAACAAGGGGTGGGCAAACCTTTGCCTGGGGATTCTGTGGCTCCCAGAGTTGCCTTTGATCATTATTTGCTGAAAATTGGTGGCACAGTTTCTTCATCATCTTAAGTCAAATACATAAAATTTACTGCAAGTTCTACAATTTATCACAATCCTTTCAAACAAACAACAAACAAATAATTAGCATCACCCACTTTGCATCATTGCCCATCCATTGTGGCCCTTGGTTTCACACAAAATGTTAGGTGTGATCTCCAGATTTCAACAGTTGTTGACTTCTGTGCTAAGATATATTGGTTGTATTCATGTAACACAGGCAAACCCAAACACATTTCATTATAGTTTTGTGTTTATGAATCTAGCTACACTAAGGAGTGTGGAAGAGGGCTTACAAAAGTCATGCCAAACCTGATGCCCCCAGGATATATTGAACTGGCACTGCCCTCAGCTGCAGCCAGCATGGATTAGGGAAGGCAGTCTTCCATTCTAGTGGGTGTATTTCTAAGTACTGCTGATTTTTTTTAAAGTATTTGGAATATTAAACATATTTCTATTGTTTTCTTTAAAAAAAATCCTGTTATGCCATCATAATTAAAAGGGTAAGGAAAAAAAACCCTTTTAGAAGCTTGACAAAAATTTTACTCTTGGGATATTGTCACTTTTTAATTACATTTTCATGTAATTAAATACTGTCTTATGTTTCATAGGTCTAAGAACTGTTGACTTCATTTTTTAAGGATTTGGGATATTGAGCATATTTCAATTTGGATCACTCTTCATACAATTTCATTTTATTTTAACAATGTGAATTTAAATCAATATTATTTTGTTATTTTTCATTTGGGTAAACTTTCCTGAGCTCATTTTTTCATTATTTTTCTGGCCCACAGAGAGGACTGGAAGCCTGTACTAACAATAAACTCTATAATTTATGGCCTGCAGTATCTCTTCTTGGTAAGTATATGTGGAATGGAGGTGTGAAACAGTGGTACTAAGACTAGAGCACTATTTTCCTGCTCAATCTGGGCAGGAAGAATTAATGTAAGATTGAGGGGGAGAAATGATACAATAAGCAAAGTGTGGTATGCTCCTGAAGAATCTGTTGTTTTCTAGGTTAGATGGATTGTGAATGAAATTAAAGCAAGTTTGTATCATTACATTTTGGGAAGATGTATCTGATGTACTGTCTACCAATTGGAAGGAGAATTTCCCCATACACAAGATTATACTTGATAATAACTGCAAAATAAAACGGTTGGAAGACTTTAGAGGGTGTGGCTAATATGAGAACGTTTGCACTCAAGTGGAGTGCTTTAAATCAAGTTTTTAGTTTTCTAATATTGTTTTTTCCTGAATAAATCTGGCTACTCACAATTAAAGCATTTGTTTCCAACAAAATGAAACTTTTCTATACTATCTAAAAGTGTGATCTCAAAACCGTTTTATCTTGTCCCTTCTGTTTTTCAGTATAGTGTCTTTGTATACTGTTTGTATACTGTTAACTAAAATGCTATGTTCGGAGAATGTTACATCAGTGCATTTATTTTTGTGGAATAAATTAGAAATTAAAAAAACATTTGGCACTCTGTATTTCCAAGATGTCATCATACATTTGACAATTCAGAATGTTCCACTTAATGAAATTTTTAATCATTCACCTAGACATTAATTCTTTATGAAATAAGTAAATATCCATGTGATTGTGGGATACCCTTGAAGTGGGATGCTAGGGCTACACTCCAAAAAATTAATTCAGCAGAGTTTAATTTAAATTATTACATCAAATATATTTTTCTAGTTTTGTCATTTCAATTTGAGAAATACAATTTGGAATGTTTAGAACAGATTTAGATTTAAATCCTTTTGGCCTAAATATTTATGGCTTGTATGAAAAGGGCACTCCATAACCTATCGTGTAACGAATGCTTAACAGCCTATTGTATTAATAACATATTGTCCTTTTTCATCTACAAAAATAAGTTTAATCATTTTAAAGAAGATGGATGAATTGGCTATTTGTGGCATATCTATAGAGCATTGAAGTATAATTAAAATCAGGTTATTATAAAGTGGCAAGTAGTATATAGATTTTTTTCTACAAAAATAAGCAATATACATGTATTTTTAAATGTATTAAATAGAATTTTTGACAGCCTGACTTGCACAAATTATGTGAAGTAGTACAAAAATTTCTCTGGGTTTTTAACTTTCTAGTCTATTGGCAAAAAAGAGATCATTTTCCAAAAAGCAGTTCCATTCTATAACAATAGTAACTTTCATATATTGGGAGTTCTGGTTCATCTTACAGTTTTGATTTATTGGCATAAAGATATATGAGAATGACCTTGGGAGATCAGACGAAGAGAAGCTGCCTAGGGAATGACCAGAAATGAGAAACCATAAGCAACAGCTGCTTATAGAGGGCAGAGCAAGATCTCCATAGGAGAGATCCTCCTTAAATTATCAGTCTGTAAAAGTGATAGCAAGAAAATGATACTTTTGAAACTTGTAAGATTATTTCAATGTAGTTTTATAATAAAGTAGAATTAGCTTATCTGGTGATACTTTCTGTTTGGTCTACCCAGTAAGGCTGACATTAATTTTGCAAGTCTCAATGTACAATTCTCCTGCCCTCACTTTTATAGCCCAATAATTTAGGAAGGGTCTGTTTTTTTGGAGTACTGCTTATGCTAATTGGCAAATACAGGGCAAAATTATAGTGGGTGAAAATTGATTTTTTTAAGAGATAGTTAAAGAATCTAAGTAAAATGGGAGTAAGATGCTGTTGCTTATTCTTGCAGCCTGATTAAAATGGACTCCTTGTACATGAAAGTCTTTAACCACAAAACCCTGGCATTTAATTGTGTTTTCTTCCCTCTCTAGGAGCCAAACCCTGAAGACCCCTTGAACAAAGAGGCTGCTGAAGTACTCCAGAACAACAGACGCCTGTTTGAGCAGAATGTCCAGCGCTCGATGCGGGGTGGATATATTGGTTCCACCTACTTTGAGCGCTGCCTCAAATAAAACTGACTGGCTCCGGGCACAAACTTGCTCCCCCTCCCCTCCCCTCATCTCCCTTCTAGCTCCTTTAAGGGACTCGGCCAACACCGCTGCCTTCAAGGGGGCACAGGAGTCAGAAATGGCAGGGGGCCCTTTCCATCTTCTTTTTTCTCCCCCTTTCCCCCCATCTGCTCACCCTACTGCCCCCTGCCAGCCTGGAGCTTCAGCAGCCACTGTCTCACCAGATCCTTGTACCTCCCTCACTGCTCTCTGCTGCTGTGGGGTGAGGGCTGAGGTTACTGCTGCTTCTTTGTCTCACTCCTTCTGTTGGGGTAGCCACCTGTTCCTGACTGTGTGGGACCCCATCGGTCTTTCTGGGAGCTGTGGTTTTGCTGCTAAGAACAGAAGGCTCCCTGTGTGCTCTGGCATTCTTGCTTCCTGCAAGTGCAGTGTTATTCAGCTGCGAGATCTGCAGGCCACTTCCCTCTCCTGCTGGGCACCACGGCTTCTGGCCGTAACTATTTATTAAATGGGGGAGACTCTTGAGGACTGGTGGAAGGCTGGAGCAGGGTGCTCAAATGCCTTCACTCCGCCCCAGGCATTGTGGCTCAAGGGGGAGGGGCTTGGCCAGGCCTGGGATATTTCTTCTAGGATCAACTCACTCGGGTGTCTGGTTTTTAAGGAAAAGCTAATAAAGCCACCACCATCACCATCAAACCCACCAATGCTAATAGTAGTAGTAATAAAAGTAACAGGGACACTGCTGATCCTATTGTTGTCAACCAGGGCCTGCCCAGCAATGAACTCTACTCTGCCTCTCCAGTGACTCCTGCAAGTCCCTGGCCAACATAAAGCCACTGTAATTCTAGTGTGTCGGGTTATTAAAGGGGAATGTTAGCACATTCAATTTGCCCCCTTGCCTTTCATTTTCTGCTTCCTTCTTCCCTGGTTGGTGCAGGGGTGGAGTGGGCAGAGGAAAGTGATGTGTATTGGTTTGGACAGTGGTCACAGTGATGTTCTGTGCCATCCTGAGAAACGGAAGAAACTGGAGGTGAGTGCTGAAGAAGTGATGGGAACATTTTGACAATGTTGACTTTGACATACTAGTTAGACACATTTTCCCCATTAATAGAAGTACAGTTGCCACAATTGATACAGAATACTCTGCCTGCATATCTGGACATCTCAGTGTAGTCGTTAGAGCAGAATTGATTTTATGACTGTTCTATGATGTAGGATCTAACAAAGATTCTGACCTTCCACCATAATAAATTCTGCTTTGCTGATAAAATCCATTTCACAAACTGCCTCTAGAAAATTGCATTTTCCTACCAATTAGTGATACTACCTATTCGTTCTAAGCATATACATCTAGTGTAGCTGTGCTGTGAGCTTAACCTGATCTGGGTCTATGCTACAATTGATGTGATAGATTGTACTTTTTACTAGAATTGGAGAGAAGCTGATAGGAGATTTTACACAAAACTAAACGTATCATAACCTTCCTTGAGCTCCCAAATTCAGAAAGTAAAGTCATCAGTACACTATACAAATATATATTCAGTGCCTGTATATACAAAGAAGAAAGAAGGTTGTAAGAAAATCTAATAAGAGTTGTTTAGCAGCCTTGTACATATCTCAACATTTCCCAGTTCCCTCCTGCTTACATTTTGAGAATTGTTCTTTAAAATTGTTAATAATATGCTAGTGAAATTTTCTAGTGTAGAGGTAGTCCTCGACTAACAGTTTGTTCAGTGACTGTCAAAGTTACAACGGCACTGAAAAAGTGACATGACTTTTTCACACCATTGTAGCATCCCTATGGTCACATGATCAAAATTCATATAGAGCCGAGGTGGCGCAGTGGTTAGAGTGCAGCACTGCAGGCTACTTCAGCTGACTGCTAGCTGCAGTTCGGCGGTTCAAATCTCACTGGCTCAAGGTTGACTCAGCCTTCCATCCTTCTGAGGTGGGTAAAATGAGGACCCAGATTGTTGGGGCCAATATGCTAACTGTAAACCGCTTAGAGAGGGCTGTAAAGCACTATGAAGCTGTATATAAGTCTAAGTGCTGTAAGTGCTATTGCTATATGCTTGGTAACTGGTTCATATGACTTGCAATGTCCTGGGGTCATGTGATCCCTTTTTGTGACTTCCTGACAAGCAAAATCAATAGATTCACTAAACAACCTTGCTATTAAACAACTACAGGGGTTAACTGTCAAGAAAGGTCATAAAATGTGGCAAAACTCACTTAACAAATGTCTTTAACAACCTAAATTTTGGACTCAATTGTCAAAAGTTAAGGACTACTTGTGCTATTTATGTAATAAATACCTGGTGCCCTGCAGCATCTGAATTGGGTGAATTTTGCAACTGCCTGCTATGTCATCAAATAATTGTCATTTTCAGAACCACATACTTTAGAAAATGTTGGGTCTTTTCTCAACTTTCTTTCCTTTCAATACAGGCTGTTTCTAAAACTCTTCAAATGAAAAAGTAGAATGATATGTTCCCATTTTTCATGGTGTACTAGTAGCTGAATGAAATCCACAGACAATCCTGAGTGTGTGTATCTATGAAGTTTCTACGCTTCTGTTCTGAAGGTGCGGGCAGTGGATCTGAAAATTTAAGTCTATAACCTGTCCTGCATGAACCACTACAAATTCTGTTTCAACTAATTTAGAAGTGTGATCATCTGGGAATAGTTTTGATTGCAAAAAGGCAAAGACTTTTCTAAGCCTATAAAAATAATTTACAGACTGAAACATGCTTGTCTATTTAGCCCTGGAGTGTCTCGGTAGCCAATAGGCCATGACCATAATAAAGCACTGGTGCTTAATTGCTGGTGGTAAAACAGAATTTCTACTTTTCCATCTCTTCCCCACCCTTTCCCTCTTTCATTTGTCATTTTTATCGCCTCAGTTTGTGATATTATAAGGCATGTGTCTTAATGGCACATGCTAGGAGCAAGAAGACAATAGGGAAGGTCAGCTGTCATCACCACCTTGCTTCAAGATTCTCAGAAGCTTCTGTTTAGCTCTTACATCATTCTTGGGGCATTTTGTGCTAACAGTCATACAAAACACTCCATTGTCCCCTGTTCATGCTGTCTAATGAGCTCACTCTGCTTATGTGCATCATGAATCCTTGGCTTGAACCAACTTATTTAAACATACTGGAGCTCTGCATTTATGAATGTGTATGCTTATGCATAATTCTGGCTTGACTGACTGATGCAGTTGAGATTTCATTTCCCACCATCTCTAGCCAGCACAGCTGCCAATAGCTGACTGGAAGAGTTGTAGTCTGGCATCTTTAAAAAAAAAAAAAAATTGACAGTGGCAAGGATGGAACCAGAAATGTTATCTATCCAAACCATATTGCACTATCAGTGTATTTTTAATGCAGTTTTTTTTAAAGAAACGTAATCTTAAAACACAGAGCTCAAGGGAAATAAGTCCTGAATACAAGGTGGGGGTGGTTAAATTACTTTCCTTCTTTATTCCTCCAAAATAAAGAATGTGATGTGCTTTTTGGCTATAAGCAGACCTGCAATGTACAGTAAATGATAAATGTTCCGCTGATCACTTTGTTCTCTGGCCAAGTGAAGGAATGACTGAAAAGCAATATTATTCTCCTTTTGCATAGTTAACGAGAAATTTCAAAGAAGTGATGTCATGGACAAATCCATGTAATATCATTGACGGCATCATGGAGGTGGTATACCTTTTTAAAAAAATTCTCTTTTCAGAGTTTGTTTTCAAGTACGAATTACATTTAAGCCTGCTTACCTTTTGCTTACCTTTTTTTTAAAAACAGTGAAGACCAGCTATGTGCTACCATCTAACATGTTTTTATATAGTTAACTATCACATGAAATGAAATTTCTGGCTGGGTTAAAATAACTGGGTTTCATATCATTTTACCTCACTGTGATTTGTAGAACAAAACAATATCAAAAGAATCCTGGCCAAGCTCTCTGCAGACTCAGCCAATTTTATGCATTGAAGTCTTAATAAATATATTGTGGCAAAAGTATTTGTGTTAGAAAAATCAACACATGTCATATTAGTATGCAAAAGTGACAGACAGGAACAATTTTGTAGGTGATTGGAGCAAAAAGAGATGTGCAGCAGGATGCACAGCAAAGTGTCCATACAGAGGAAGTGGAAGGTTCATTTGGAAACAGTAGTGATCTAGTCCAGTCTATGGCTAAGCACTGGCATTGTAGTTTGAAAAAGTGTTAACATTTGTTTTTATTCTAGGCTGCCTGTCCTTATCTGCTGAATTTGGAGATGTTAAATCTCCAAACTACAAAAGTTGACTAATACCGGTAGCATGAAGGTGCAAAGAATAAGAATGAATTGCTATCTTCAAACCTTCCAAATATTTTTGGTGCCATTTTTTTAAATATTCAAGTGTTCAACACGTAAGAGTTTTGGCTTTCCTTCAACCATAGAAACACAATTTTAAACCAATCATTTCACCCAATCTATTTCTCAAGGTGGCAGTTGTGAAAAAAAAAGAACTAATTTTTAAAGAAACGTTATAATACCGTTTCCCCCAAAATAAGACATCCCCTGATAATAAGCCCAATTGGGCTTTTGAGTGCATGGCAATAAGGCCAAGCGCTTATTTCAGGGTTCAAAAAAATATAAGACAGGGTCTTATTTTCGGGGAAACACTGTACTGAATTACTACTTTATGGCCCAGTATTTTGATGTAATTAGCCATACTAAGATATCAACAAAATTGCATATTAGCCTGTCAGAAAAGCTATAAGTTATTCAGTTTTTAAAAATTCAAATTAAGCTTGCTGATTTGTGATTTTATTTTTATTGCTATTAAAGCTGAGTGACAGCTTCATTTAAATTCTTATATCCCCATGCACTACTATACTTGCATTTCCAAATCCCATTCCTCTGAAAAGTCTGGATCCAGTTGGATTTGTACCACATACTATGTTCTTTAAGTCACAGTTTACATAAGCTCTTATTGAACATATGCTCAATGTGAATACCAATGGGACAAATACCAAGGCTTCTACATTCTCTTTCAGAAAGCAGTTCATTGATAGTACGGTAGTACCGATTTATTATTTTTTTAGAGGTGCCTTCAAGTCAGTCTTGGCTCCTGGCAGCTGCCTGGAGAAGTCCTTGCAGTTTTCTTGGCAGGATTTCAGAAATATGTTGTTGCCTTCTTCCTAGAAAATCACTACACCAAACTGGCTAATACCCAACTTTTCTTTTCTAGCATAAATGCTGTCCTTGATTGCTCATCATCCATCGGAGAGGAGACTACTGACCAAGAATGATGATGATTAAAAGTAGCAATTATAACCAATTATAATTTTAAAAAAGCCAACTATGATAACATAGACACTGACCTCTCATCTCTTGATTGGCAAATACTATTCTCTGGCTGTAATACTATCGAAGACTACTACAATATCTTTTTGCTCGAAATCAAAAGAGTCATCAAACTATACGTACCACTAATAACCACCAAAACCAAGAAAAACAAATTACCCATAAAAATAAGGAAACTTCAATCCAAAAAAAGATCTCTTTGGCGAAAAAATAAAACTGGCTGCATTGCTAACTTTAAAAGCCGCTACAAAAATCTATGCCACCAAAT
>QLTV01004284.1:140162-161656 GCA_003457575.1 Thermophis baileyi | reverse complement strand
ACAAACTTAATGTAAACTTCTCCAAACTTCACTGCAGAAAATACGACTTCAGCAACAGAGTGGTCAACGCCTGGAATTCACTACCTGACTCTGTGGTTTCTTCCCCAAACCCCAAAAACTTTAACCTTAGACTGTCTACTGTAGACCTCACCCCATTCCTAAGAGGTCTGTAAGGGGCATGCATAAGCGCACCAGCGTGCCTACCGTCCCTGTCCTACTGTCTTCATCTATCTGTATTCACTTTGATTATGTTTATGATTATACCTATACCTGCTATCTTGTACATGTTTGACAAATAAATAAATAAATAAAATAAATAAATAAATTTCCTCTCCACCCTCGGTTGTTGTTTTTTTTAACACGGCTCACTTTCGCCTCTGGTGGACAGTTTGGAATAGAAACTATGGAGGGAGAAGAGTCCTATTTGTACTTCTCTAACACAATTGGCACCTAAAATTTCCCGGAAGTACCAACAAGGGCAGACAAGACTTTAATCTTTCGCTCCTTTCCCTTCCTTCTGTCTCTGTATCTAATTTCCGGTCGCGGCCCCGCCTCCTATTCTCTGCGCAAATCAGGGAGGCCTTCGGGTTTCTCCAAGCCGCGTGACCATGACGCCAAAATGCCACTCCCGTGACGTCAGTGGGCTGAGGCGGAAGAAGAGCTTAGAGGAAATATCGAGGTGAAACGACGGTGTTAGGCGGCTGCTCGGTAAATTGTTGGGGTGAATTTCGGAGTGAGGTCTCGGAAGCTTTTATTGTTGGGGGGGGGAAGTCCTTTTCTACCTTTCCTCCTCTTTTCCACCGTATTCTCCTTTGTCATTAAAATTATATCTATTTAGAATTGTGTTTGCGCTTTTCCCCTTGCTAGTACTTCCTACCGCCCACCATCACCTCCCTATATTTTAGGCACAGACCTGCGTCATCTAGGCGACTTTGCCTCTTCGTTTTATATTGCTTGTCCTATTTTTGCCGTGCTATAAAGTAAGCTCATCTAGTCTGTCCTTCAGCTGTGACGGACTATCTCTCCTATCATCACCAGTGATGAAGAGTGGTGGGTGGGAGAGCACATCCGGAGTATTGGCTGGTTCTGGAAGATTATTGTAAAGGTTACCATTTGTTTGTTGCATTGGATGTCTTTATGACTGGTATTTGATTGGAATGATGTATTGAATGCATATGCTAACTGTTGGGTAAGGAAGGATGTTTTTCAATACTCCGGTAGTTTGTTATAATAATTTATTACATTTATATGCCACTCAGCTCCTACTGTCTCTGAAAAATAAACCCACAGCCTGTTAAAGTAAAGTAACATAGCTCAATATTTGTAGTCAAAAGCTTCTTAGCCAAGGTGGCTTCATTGTGACTTATGTTTAAATTTGTTTTGGTCCAAGGAGAAATTGGTTTGGTTTGGTTTGGTTTGGTTTGGTTTGGTTTGGTTTGATTCTCTTTATAATTCTTTGCTTTTTCTATGGTGGATTAGCTGATGCTTATCCTATTGATGTGTAAATGATGGTGCTAGCTTTTTTTGTTAGCTTCAGTTTTTTGCTAGCTTCAGTTTCTGAAGCCAATTGAAAGATTTGAGGATTTCCAGACTGTCTGGTTGGCAAGTCACAATCTTTAGTAATTATTATTAGTATGGCTTGTACAGTAATTTATTTGGGTGGATATTCTGTATGACAAAGATGTAGCCAGCTGAAAGTTGCTTAACAACACTCACTAGTCTTTTCTAGCTCACCTAATGATGACTGATGCTGGGTGTTGTATTTCAGCCATATTAGAACACCTGAGGTGTGTGTCCCCCCCCCCCCAATCCCCAGTCATGAGGGTTATAACTCTCTTAACCCAAAGCCTTTACATAGATAACTATATTAAATATATTTATCTGGGAAGGAAAAGAGAGCTCATTAATTATAACAGATCTTTGTTAGGTCTATATATTTACATTATTTTAGCTCAACCACCGAGCCCTTTAACCCATATCTAATGCTATCTAATTTATGACATGCAGGTTCTCAATATTTCCAAGATTGTGACTTCTGGTCTTTAGAACTCAATGAGAATCATTAAAAATACAATTCCATTTGGTTTGTTCCATCGTTTCACTAGAATGGCTCTATTCTAGGCTTGAGTCCTATACATGTAGAGGCCATTACTTATATAGAAATATGATAGATTATAGGAAGTTTGGTCCTTGCTCAACCTGAATATAGATGAGTGGACTTTCCCCCCAATAATTCCTATCTAACATGTTCATACCTTTGGAGGGTGTCTGGGTTGAGAAAAGGTGCTCTGAAACAGCAAATGTTTTGTTTCTTAGGGAAGGATTGCATTTTCATTTTTTGCTTGTAACTAAGCAAGCTCTGCCCCATTTTTTGATCTCTCTGACAGAAGTAACAGTAAGTATACACGTATTCAGATTGTGTTTTGGAGTTGGCACCGATATGGATTAGTGACCCATTGCCATAGAGGGATCTTCCTTCAAAAGTGTAGGTTCTCTAAATCAGGTGTCTCCAACCTTGACAACTCTACGACTTGTGGACTTCGACTCCCAGAATTCCTCAGCCAGCACATGCTGGCTGAGGAATTCTGGGAGTTGAAGTCCACAAGTCGTAAAGTTGTCAAGGTTGGAGACCCCTGCTCTAAATAACAGTGCATTTCAAAATATAACTGGATAAGTCTGGTTGAATTAGCCAGGAACTTAAGCTGGACTTATCATCTCATTCTTCTGCCTACTTTCTTACAGTATAAATGATTTCTCTTAATTTGGATCATTTTTATTTGCTCAGTTTATAACAGTTCTACTGTGCTCACCAAGCAGCAAACTACAGAGAAGATAATGAGTTATGACTAGTAAATCAGATACTGAAGAGTGTATAATGTAGAGCAGTGATTCTCAACCTAAGGACTGTAGACCCCTGGGGGAGGGCGCAATGTCATCAGAAGGGGGTCCGCGAAGGGTTGAAGAAATGTCATGATTTAAATCTTGAGTTAAGTCTTAGGGGTCCGTGACCATGGTCCATGGCCACAAAAGGTATGTAAAGGGGATCTGTGGTGAAGAAAAGATTGAGAACAATTGATGTAAATTGTAATAAAATACAGTTTAACCTAATTCATACAGTATAAAATACAATGTAAATACAATACAATATAACACAAAGTTTTGAAGAGTGAACAGTTTTTTTGTAGTTCTGTAGACTTTTTGATACATAGTTAGGGAAATAAGAAAAGTTGATATAAAAACTGCAGCAAAGAACTCTGGCTTAAGCTTGCTGCCAAATGATAGAAGTAACACATACAGAGAGAATTGTTTGTCTCCCAGAACAGTGAATGTTTTCTGCCTTCATTCTCTAGGTCTAGGTAGTTCTCACTCTGAAATGCAGTATACTTATCATGAAACTTTGAATGTAATTTTAGTGATCTGATTGGGGATTTCTTTGGTCTTTGACTATATATTTTAATAAGTTAGAGTTTCTTGATGTATTGGCCAAACCTTGTAGTTTTTATACAAAGATACTTTGCTCCTATGTGTTTTATATTTCCGCATCTTCCTTTTTCTCAAGAGTTGTAGGCTGACTCATTTTCTGTCAGGATGGATCTATTGTTTGGGCGCCGGAAGACCCCAGAGGAGATGCTACGGCAAAATCAGCGGGCTCTGAACCGTGCCATGCGAGAATTAGACCGTGAGCGGCAGAAGCTGGAGACCCAGGAGAAAAAGATCATTGCTGACATCAAGAAAATGGCCAAGCAAGGGCAGATGGTGAGTCTGGAAAGAAAGGACAAATATGGTTTTTGAAAGCCACCAGAAGAAAATCTATGTATCTGCTTTCTAACCTGGTTCTCTCATCTTAGGATGCTGTGAAAATCATGGCTAAAGATCTGGTGCGAACAAGGCGCTATGTCAAGAAATTCATCATGATGCGGGCTAACATCCAGGCCGTGTCCCTTAAGATACAGACACTCAAATCGAACAACTCCATGGCTCAGGCAATGAAAGGTGTTACCAAAGCCATGGCTACCATGAACAAACAGGTGGGTAAGCTGCAGACGTCTTTTTGAACTGCTCCTTTTGATGGCGAACCTATGGCACGCGTGCCACAGGTGGCATGCGGAACCATATCTGAGGGCATGCGAGGCGTTGCCCTATGTCAGCTCCAGCGCGCATGTGCGTGCTGGCCAGCTGATTTTTGGCCTTCCGGAGGGCGGGGGGAGGTCGTTTTCACCTTCCCTAGGCTTCAGGAAAGCCTCCGGAGCCTGTGGATGGCAAAAAACGGACCCAATGGCCCAACCGGAAGTTCGGAAACGAACTTCCGGTTAGGCCGTTTTTGACCNATAGTGAAATATTTCCCAACAGCCCAACTGGAAGTTCATTTCCGAACTTCCGGTTGGGCCGTTGGGTCTGTTTTTCGCCATCCACAGGCTCTGGAGGCTTCAGTGAGTCCTGCGCACATGCGCGGGGGGGGGGGCAGCGCGGGGGGGATTGTGTGCACATGCTTGGGGGAAGGGCATTGCATTATGGGTGTGGGCACGCACACGCGCGCCCTTTTGGCACCCGAGCAAAAAAAGGTTCACCATCACTGGTCTATATCATACTCACTGACCAAGCATCTGGTTGCATTCAGAAGGTCGCAATTTCAAATCGATTTGCCTAAACTTCTGGAGAGCCAATGCCAGTTAGATTAGGCATCTGGAACTAGGAAGCCAAATAATTTGACTTGACAAAAGACAGCTTTCTAAAAGCTATTTCTTTTAATAGTATGCGTGGGATGTTGAATATATATTACATGTAGTGCTTGTTTAGCAACTGCTTCATTTTAGTGACCATTTGCAGCTAAGACCAATGAAGAAGTAATTTTGCAGTCCTCTCATTTACAACTTTTGCAGGTCTATAAAGCAAAGGAAAATGAATATGAGATCATAAATATAGTGGTAGTTTTATTATTGATCACTTCATTTAACCACTGAGTTGTTGGCAACCAGTTGTGGTTGCTAAATGAGGACTACTTGCAAAATCTGTTTTCTTTGTTTTTCAGAAAGGGAATGAAATTGGAACTGCTAAATGGGAAGAACTAGACAATGGTGATATCTTATGAGTGGCTAGGCAGAAAATGTGGCACAGGAGCATTTTTTAAATTGACTAATGCAGAGAATGTGCCACTTAAGGTATCATAACAGTTTACAGATACTTTTTTTCAGTTCAGCAGCTGAATTGTTTTTCCAAGGATTCTCCAGACTGGATGCAATCTGTTGTGAACTATTCTCACTATCATTTGGTGAATTAATACTGTTTTTTTTAAAGAACATTCAATCTCTTAGTAACAGTAATCTGCTAGTCTAGTGATGTTACTCTACTCACTGTTGCTCATCATCCCCTGATCACCTCCAGAATAATTTTCTGTAATGCAGTCTACATGCAGCTGACCTTGAAGATCATCTGGAAGCTTTATTTGGTGCAGATAGAAGCTGTGTGTGGACTGTTATGTGGGTGTCTTAAGATGGCTTATGGAGCAGAGTGTAATCTGGGTGCAATTTAGGGTGCCGTTTTTGACCTTTAAATGCCTACATTGGCACAGGATCGGGTTGAGGGAATGTCTCTTCTATCCATCCCATCAGGTCCAACAGAAGAGGTATGCTCTGGGTCTCACCTGCTAAGGAGTTCCATCTGACGGGACTCAGGAGAAATGCCTTTTCTGCTTCAGAATTTTCCCTCTGTAACATCACTTCCCATGTGGTGAGATTAGCCCCATCACACTTAATTTTCCAGAAAGCTTTGAAAAGGTATTTCTTCCATCAACCCTGGGGTTCTGTAGTGACCCTGTAAAGTGGTGAATGAGGCCAGATGATGGTTGTCCTCCTGCTGTCTTGGAGGGCTTTTATGTTTTATGTTTGTTATTTATGTCTGGTTTTTTTAAATTGCAATACTGTTTTAACTTTTCTGCTTGTAAGCCTCCTACAGTCACTTTTTGTGAGATTGGCAATGATATAAATATACTACCCTGTTTCCCTCAAAATAAGACATCCCTGATAATAAGCCCAATCCGGCTTTTGAGTGCATGGCAATAAGGCCAAGCGCTTATTTCAGGGTTCAAAAAAATATAAGACAGGATCTTATTTTTGGGAAAACACGGTAAATAAATAAAATATTCCCTTCCATTCCTTTTTAAAAGGTGAAAAGCAAGTGATGGTTTATTTCCTTTTCTGAGATTTTGTAACAGTGTTACTTCTTGCTTCGTTTAGCTCAAGTTGCCTCAGATTCAGAAGATCATGATGGAGTTTGAAAAGCAGTCAGAGATCATGGAAATGAAGGAAGAGATGATGAATGATGCTATTGATGATGCGATGGGAGATGAAGAGGATGAGGAGGAAAGGTAATTAGCATTGGGGACAGGAAAGCTGATAAGGGTTGCATATTGAAAGAAAGTTTGGCATCTAAGTGATGGCAAGTGATAGCTTTTTGACCTTCAAATACCTCCCTGAAATCCCAAAATCTGTGCACAGTAAAGCCAAGCCTTTTAATTCAACCTGAAGTTGAGATAAGAATTGAGATTCTGTTAAGGGAAGTGGTGGATTAGCCGTGCAAACAAGTGCATTTCGTGTTCTTGTTTTCCATTCACAGTGATGCTGTTGTCTCCCAGGTGTTGGATGAGCTAGGTCTGACATTGACCGATGAGCTGTCAAGTAAGTATTTGCATGAAATGAAAATTAGGAAAGAAGTACAGCAAGGGAAGAGGCACTTTGTGATTCAGCAGCCTTAGAAATTGAATGACGAGAGAGAGAGAGAGAGAGAGAGAGAGAGAGAGAGAGAGAGAGAGAGAGAGAGAGAGAGAGAGAGATGATAGATAGATAGATAGATAGATAGATAGATAGATAGATAGATTAGATTAGATTAGATTAGATTAGATTAGATTAGATTAGATTAGATTAGATTAGATTAGATTAGATAGATAGGAAAGAGACAGCTCACATGATTCTTGTAAATCCCAGATGGGTAAAATTATCATTATATCCAATTGACTCTGGGTAGTTCAAAATATATTATCATAAAAATCCAATACACCTAAAACATGATGGGATATGGTCGCTCTATACAGATAAACAAAAATAACAGAAAAACATTCAACAGTTAATAGTGTTCCAACACATAATTTAAAAACAGGTATTTCAACAAAGATTAAAAATACATAGTGAGTGATAATGTTGCCAGTAAGACTGGGACTCTTAAACTTAGTGTACTGTAACTCCCTAATCACCATAATACTACAACTTCAGAAATTTGCCCTAAGACTAAGTAATGCAATTTTAACTGAAGTTAAATGGAAACCCTTGAGAAATGCAGTGGTCCCCTTTGGAATGAATGTCATTTCTTAATTGTAAAATTAATTATAGAAAATGTGATCCTGGTTGCTTTATTAAAAAAAAAAACCAGAATGAAGTAGATTGGTATCTACGTTGAAAGAAGACACTGAAAGTACATAGAGGGAGATTTATTTTAAAAATCGTCTTCCCGTCCTTCCTTCAATTCAAATGGTGGTGCTATGAGGTTCTGCCTTGGTCCATGTATGCACAGTCCAGTCCTGTCTTATATCTTCTGGATTTTCCACCCTACTTCCTTGGATTAATCAGCTTGTCCAGGCAGAGCAGGAAATTGAGCTTTTAGGGTAGCTCTAATGTGTGCAAAAGTCATTAGTAAAATGCATTGGCCCCCCGATCTGTTCAGAACAACAAGAAGCAATTCTGCTCGAAGGTTTTCAAGCTTTACTTGAATCTATTTGGGAGGTGACCAAGGCATGTGTAACTGTGAGAGAACCTCCTGGTTCAGGAAAGGGCACAGTTGGTGCATTAAACAAAATTTTACAAAAGCTTTCTTGGCCATGGCTTCCACCTGCTCCTTGAATTAGAGATGTGAATCCAAGAGAACGCCCTGATTTCTCACTAGTTCTATTTGAGGTACTACAACCCCATCCAGACCGAAAGCTGGAAAAAACATTGGATCCAGGAAGCTGTAAAATCCAAAGCGACTCAGTCTTGCTGGGGTTAAGCTGAAGCCTGTTCTTCCCCATCCAGATCCCCAGCACCCTCTTGACACTGAGACAGGACATCTCCCAGGATCACTTGGTTGTCCAGGAATGGAGATGTAAAGCTGGGTATCATTAGCATACTGATGACACCTTACCCCGTGCTGCTGAATTACTTCATCCAGCACTTTGTTTAGTTGTTAAAACAGGAGTAGGGAGAGTGTTAAGGTAGTCTTTTTCCCACTCATCAATTCTGTCTGGAACTGGTGTCTGGAAGGACAATCAGCACACCATGCCCTTGCTCCCAACCCTTAGCACCAAGATCAATAATCAATATCAAAGGCTGCTGAGAGATAAGGGGAGCAAAGATGTACCATCTTCATCCTGCTCTTGCCAGAGGTCATCCATAAGTGTGATTAATGCTGTGGTTAATGATATAATGTGATATGTGAAACTTTGCCCATTTTGCCCACAGTTAACCTAACCATGATATAAGTATGATGCATGAAACCCATATCTACAGTAATCCTGATGCCAGAGTCTTGGGCAGAGAGAACTGGGAATGGATGGGGAACGGTGTTATTGGGTTGTTGCAGACTTCATTCTCTTCCTCGCAGATTTGCCTTCCACGGGTGGTTCTTTGAGCGTGGCAGGAGGAAAGAAAGCTGAAGCCTCAGCAGCCCTCGCCGACGCAGATGCCGATTTGGAGGAGCGGTTAAAAAACCTACGGCGAGACTAGAAGAGCAGCGCCCAGCTCCCTTGTCTTCCCCTAGTGCTCTTCAGCCACTCCTGGGGTTAGGATTACAACTCTGCTGTGGCAGGGAGTCCTAGCTTTGCAAGCTTGTGTGGGGTTGACCGTGGGTGGCATAATTGGGGGAAAGAAGGGTTAAACCAAACCATGTGGTGCTTTTATATTCCCCTTTAATTTGAAAGGACTTTCAGCATCACTTGGCAAAAGTATA
This sequence comes from Thermophis baileyi, assembly GCA_003457575.1. Taxonomy (NCBI): domain Eukaryota; kingdom Metazoa; phylum Chordata; class Lepidosauria; order Squamata; family Dipsadidae; genus Thermophis; species Thermophis baileyi. The sequence goes on along the minus strand of QLTV01004284.1, from coordinate 152,683 downwards.
GGGTAAAAAATTTTTATATTTCTTTTTTCCCTACCATGAAAATGCTTCCATTTCCACGAGGCTGAATAGCTTGGGATCTAAAGGAAGTTTCCTTTTGAAGGGGGGGGGAGGGCAGGAGTGGGTGACATTCCCTACTCAATACCCCATGTTCTTTTGGTGATGATGGCAAGGTGGAGGGGGGCGAGAAGGGGGAACAACAGGTGGTACTTTGGCTAATATCCCTGCCACTGAGAAGTGGCCAAGGACTTTATTATTCTTTTCCCAGTGAAGCTTTATATAAAACCCTGCCCCTGGAGGCAGGCAGGCTGGCCTCCACGTTCGATTCTTTGTCTCTTGTAATAAAGGTTGTAGTTTTTACTAAGAGTTCCTCTGGCACCTGCTCTTGCCCCTGAAATGGAACAAAATGAAACTGTCCCCTGACCACTGTAGTCCTAAGTGTCCCAACACTGCACATTTGTCTCTCTTTGTTGTGCATTTGGTAACTTTTGAAGCAGGGCATGTTTTATGTGAGAAATGTAGGCAGATTGCCTTGGTTCTAATCTAGACGTTTCCCTTTGAGTCTGGGAATATATGAAGACCATTGTAAGTGTCTTCTTATGCTCTACCTATGTTTGAAACTATGGGCCCAGTTAGTGAGTTGTAGATAAGATAGGCGGGTTAAAGCAAAAGGAAGACTCCTACAAATTTGATTTGGAGCAGAGAGCACTGAGGAAATACCTACTTAAACAGTGCAAAATTAAGCTGTGAGATTCCTTTCAGCAGGATAAAGCGATAGCTTTGATCTTCATTGCAAGGGAATTTATTTGTCCTCTATAAATTTGGATGTTAAATCCAGCAATCCTGATAGCTGTGTGGAGACATCAGAGGCAGAAAAGGGCTGAAAGAGAGGAAGATTTCTCTTGAATCCAGCCTTTGGCCATGCCACAGGAAATTGCGTGTCTCTTGTGGAACCAGGTTGCTGGATGAGAGGCTATTTGGCTGATCTAGCATGGATGCTTTTGCCTTACTAGAATCCAAAAGAGAGTGTACACAGTTGTGCCAGGGAATTGTTCAGATGTAATTGGGGAAGATCAGAAGATGAAGGGAATTTGTGAGGCCTGCCGAATATATGACATGTGCCCTGGGGTGTATAGACGATCCCAACCTAGCTTCATTCTAGAAAGCAAACGGGAAGGAGGAATTTCTGGAATCTCTTCCATTTTTGTTCACCTGATATATCTACTGACTTTCTGCAAATGATCCAAGGAGGCTGATTTTCTTTTTCCTTGTCTTTATTTTTAATTACTATTTTTGGAGGAGGGATGCTTCCGATTCCCAGGATCCAAGATGGAATGTCATCTGAGATCTGAATTGTTTGGAAGCGCAGTATCCAGGATGCCCCAGGGATGGTGGAAGTGGTGATTCTGAAGGATGCCCGATCATGGCATGGCTCCAGCAGGCTGCTTAATGTAAAGCTCTCTTGCGGATTTATTTTTCCTTGAGTGCTACTGCACAAAGCAAATATGGCAAAGGTGAGGGTCCCAAAAATCTGGGAACATTATGCCAAAATGAGAAGACTTCCAACTGAATAAAGAGCAATAACTCAGTAATTTAACATGTCCGGTCAGAATAAAATACAGGAGCTTTATTGAAGTTGGGAACACCTTCTGTAGTGCCTGCTGAGAATGGTGCATCAGTGCTGAACTTTCTGTTGGTTGAGAATTCTGGAGTCCCTAGGGGAAAGGAAACATGGCTGGCTGGGAGTCCCAGTGATTTGGAGGCTGTAAAGATAATATAAAATCACAGAGTAATGTAGGTGTATCTTCCCATTGCTGCGGGATATAATGCTTCTTCCCTTGGGCTAAGCCATAGCTTTCCTGACAAATGGGTGGGGTGGGGGAGAACTGCCAGCAAACAATTGGATTCACACTACAAACTAGGGTAAAATGGAGTATGGTGGCTTGTAATCGGTATATCAGTATAATCAGTATATGGTGGGAACCCAACCATTGATTTCCAGTGTTGTCCAAATTGGGTCATCACATAGTACATGTGGTTTATTTGGATATAACATTATTTGAACACAGCAACTGTATTTGGCAACCAAATTATTTAGGAAGAATATTACCTCCTATAGTTTTGGGGGGCTCCTGTGTCAATATCTGAGCTTGGATTAAGGATTGCTAATGTTTTCTCTTGCAGGAGCCATATGTCTTTAATATACATTGTCTTGCATAAATCTACTTGATGAAGCTTTTGCCTCTCTTTTTATCTTCCTATGTAGAAAATATGTGTGGAGTCAAGCAAGTCTCCTGTGTTAAGACCTCCCCACTAGTGACAATACTATTTATCTTCAGAAACACCCTACTAACAGAGATTCTCATTCTTCCCACATTCCTGATATTCCTATCCATTCTATGGCTTGTTTTCCCTGTTAAGCACCCTGATATCATGGAAGCTTGCATTTAAAAATGGAGTCAAGGGATAAAGTTTCATTGCAGTAACTGCTACACTTCTACATACCTTTTACCTTTTAAATAAAATGAAAAGAGTGAAATCCTTTCCTCCCAAGATAATATAATTGCTGCACATTCCCTCTTTCTGACTAAGTGAATTCCCTATAGCCCAGCTATTCTGTATTGCAACTTGCCATATTCCCACTGAATGCTGCCACCAATCCTTTTACCCCTGAAGTCCAAACAATATAGGGACACTCACCTAGGGACCATTTTTTAGATCCGGGTGAGCTATGCCCAGTGCCCGCAAGCAGGAATGATATGTCTCCAGCAGCTCCTTGCATGCCTCTTCTCCCTTTTCTTTAACACTGCAAAGGTAAAGAAGTGGTAAAGCAATGATAACAAGACTGCTGGTTTGTCTTACAATTGAACAACAGCACAGAAACCTGGAGATCTTGAAGCTCTCCCTGCAACTCTCAGAGGTGTGACACTCCTGCCACACCCACAGCGGGGGTAGTGACTTGGTAGCTTCCATTACCCCAAGGCAGTCACAAGTGCCCACTTTAAAATAATAATGAAATCTTTTATTGCATCTTCCCAGATTTTCCCAAGTTCTATTCTTCTCCTGTTATAGGTATTGCTCAGTGACATAAGGATTATAGCCCTTGATATATAGAATGTTCTCAATATGAAACGTAACAGATTTTTTAAAAATTGTTTTTTTCCTTTCCTGAAGTACTTATTTCTGCTTTCAAAAAATAATAAATGCACCAGTCCAATGTTTCAGCGTTTTTCACATTCATCTGTAAATAACTCATATGGGTGAGCAGCTGTGTCCTGTAGTGGGAGGAATCAAATTTGAACTGAGACAACAGAGAGGGGAGGATGACTTATATTTTGGTTTTTAGGTTGGTAATGATGTCTATTGCAGAAGAGAGGAATGTATATCATGTATTTACAACTTGAAGCTTTTGGACTGAGGTCCAGTCCATTCAGAAGAAGCAAAAAGCCTTTAGAACCCTTGGAATTTCTTCTGTGAAATGGGACTTGAAACCGATTCTGCAGTACCAGAACCTGGATCGTATATGGTTCTAGGTCAGGGAACATAATTTTTGTATTTGTTGTAAGTTGTACTCTGGCAGCAAGCTGGAGATACAAAGAGACACTTAAAAAAAAAAAAGGCCGAGTCAAATGCCAAGTTTGAAAAACACTGATCTAGAAGATGTTTAGGATATGAAGGCTGTCCTGGAGGAATCTGTGTTTTCCTATCCATTGCTCTGTAAAGAGCAGAGTGCCCATTAGTAGTGGGTTCTAAAACCCTTTCCTACCGGTTCATGATGCTTCGCATGCGCAGAAACGTCCCAGGCGGGTAGGCGGAGCCTCCCGCCGCCGCCACTACCAATTCTAAGAACCAGTCCGAACCGGGAGCAACCCACCACTGGTGCCCATTGACTAATTGATATAATTGGACGATTTTATAGATAGTTCTTGACATAACAATGGTAACTGAGCCTGGAATTATAGTTCAAAGTTGTGGCCATTATGTGACTGCACCTGATTATTTGACGTTGTTTGTTGTGGTGGTCAAATGAATGCTGCAGTCATTAAGCAAATTTTATGGTCGTTAAATGAATCAGTTTTACCCAATGGGTGGTTGTTTTTTTTTACTGGAAACCAGAAGTAAATGCCGAAAATCAGCAAAAAAATAAAAATGTCAATTGTGTGACATTGCAAACAACCATAAAGATGACCCAGTTATCAAGTGCCCAAAATGCAATTATGGGACTCTGTGTGTATACATGCGACTATCAGGTCATAAATAGCTTTTGGTGGTCCATTATAACTTCAAATGGTCGCCAAACAATCAGTCTAAGGACTATTTAGTTAACATAGAACAGTCTATCAGCTCTGAGAACTCAGACCAAGTGTGTTTGCTGGTTGCTTCATGGATCAGAGATTTCAGTAAATAGAGTAAGCTATGGTTAAATATGAACATAGACATTGTCTCCATGCCAGGAAAAACTTCAACTATTGGTTTTTGTGTGTAAAAGAGCAGAAGAGATTACAGTATTCATTCCCTGCCCTTATGCAACTTGAATATTTTAGAGGTAGATAATTAACAGGATTAGTTCACTTTCATCTACTTCAAATAGTCCCATTTTCTAAATTTTACACATTCCCAGTTCATCAGGGCACAATTTCATTTACCTACTTTTGAAATCGATTCCTCCTGTAATCTCTTTTTCCCCCCCTAAGCACCATTTGAGCTATGTGTTAGACATTAAGCCAACATACTCTTTTCCAGAACTATTTTAATTTTTGGGGATGGGGAGGGGGAATACAAATGGGAGTTGCAACAAGAAATTGTGGGGGTTTAACATTCCAGTCCAGGTTTCCAGCCAGTTGTGTCCTTATATGCATTCTATTTTTCTTCCCTTTTGATTTTCCTCCTTTCCAACAGTAAGCCAGTGTTATTCAGTGGCCACTGAGAAAATTTAGACCAAGGTGGGTGGTAGCCAAATTTAGGGGCAGGCAACCTAATTTTTAAAATAAGTTTTTAAAATGGTTTGATTAAAGATAAAAGTTTTAAAATTATTCATATGTAATATTATGTATAAATATATGTTATATAAAAGTGTAATTGTGAGGAAAACACATATAACAGACGAAATGTTGAAAAATAAATCCTATATTACCTAGATGTGGGGGGGAATCAGGGGGGAAAGAAAAGAAAAGGAAAAATAAAACTTAAAAAGGGTTAGGCGATTTTTGCTTTTTTAATGTTTTGGACTTTGAGTCCAAACTTCTGTTTTCTAAATGTTTGCCCAATATCAGCTTCTTAGCCTGGTTTAAATTACTGGAGTAGAGGAGCTTCTATATTCTGAAAACAAAAAAAAAGGAGGGTGGGTGGGCCATAACAAATAGCCATCTTCTGTCTGCACGCGAGGTTATTTGTGGTGATGGAAGCATTGAGCCACGTACTGTATTGTGCAGCAAAACTCTTGTGTTGCTTTTGGGACTGGCTACATTCTTCCTTTCTGGCTCTGCAAAAGTGCCTCAGGCTTGATTCCAGTCCAACTGAGCCCTGCTATTTCTCTGCCTCTCCCTGGGCTTTGCATTCCTTGTGCCTGCCATTTTCCTGACTTAGCTATGGTTGGATGCATCTCAAAAAGCCCCAGAGTGGCAGTTGGAATCTAGAATGTTATTCCATTCACAGCCATTTTTAAACAATGTGGAGATAGTTCAGATGTCCTGCTCCCAACGTCCTGCAGGTGTTGGACTGACATTTTCCACATGTCCCATCAAAACAAAGTATGTAATTTATGGTGTCTGGAGGGGCAAATAGCTGAAGAGAAGCGAGCAGAAGCCAATGATGTTCCCAGGGGCTGGACTTGTGTGTTGTCAATCTTGGTTTGTTGAATAAATCACTTTTGGCTGGATTTCAGGCATAAACAACACTTAATTCACACAGTGGTTGGACTTGTATGACATACCATAACACCAAGCCCAAGATCTCATTCTGATTGAGTCCAGCTTACACAAGATGATCTACTCAGCTTGAATATTAAATTGTTTTATACCACAGAGCTATTATTCAAAACCTCTATATAAATTGGGATAATAGTTAAATACCAAGAAGACGCCCAGGTTCTGAGAATGGGATTATTCATCCAATGCATATTTCCAATTTACAATATAATTGCCCCTCACCATTAGCACTGTACGTAGTCTAATTCACACAACGTGGTAAGGCTAAAAATTTAGTTTGAGTCCCTTGAACTCAGGCAATAGGGTTAACAAAGGTGTCTTTGGCTGGGATTAAATTTATTATTTTTATTTATATAGTGTATAAAGCAGCTTTAATCTTAAAAAGACTATGTCACAGAAGAGGCAGTTTCAAGATTTTAATGATGTAAAGTCATCCAGAGTCACCTTGTGTGAATTGGGCAAACGTATAAGTGTATAAACAAACAAATAAATATGCAAACAATAGAATGCATAAAAATAAGAACCTGGAATGACATTGCAATATATTCTACGCATAAAAATAAGAACCTGGAATGACATTGCAATATATTCTACACATCTGAGAGCCAGTTTGGTCCAGTTCAGGGGTGGGTTCCGACCGATTCGGACCGGTTCGCCCGAACTGGTAGTGACCTGCTGGTGACATCACGATGATGTCACCGATCTGGTTTGGTCGGTGCCGGTCTGTGGGCGCTGCCATCTTTTTTTAAAAAAAAATTTTTGAATTTTTTTTTCTTCTGAGCATGTGCAGAAGCCGAGTTCCAGCACTGTGCATGCGGTCGGCATCTTGCTTTTGGCTTTTTAAATTTTTTTTATGGATTTTTCATCACTGTGCATGCGCGCGTGCGCCCATGAGGCACGCCCACACGGCATGTCCACATGGCACAGGAGGGAGCAAACCAGCAGCGAGGTAAGTTGGAACCCACCCCTGGTCCAGTGGTTAAGGTTCCAGACTAGAAAGTGGAAGACTCTGAGTCCTAGTCCCACCTTAGGCATGAAAGTTGGTTGGGTGACTTTGGGCCAGTTATTCTCTCAGCTCCATATATCAGGCTCAGGTGACAATCTGGTCAGTCAACTGTTGACTCCCAATATCTTTCAGAATAGCTGTCTTTGCAAGCTACTGACAGGCTGTGAGGAAGACATTATCCTTGACCTGCAGGCTATTCAGAGGAGAACTGCAGAGAATGCCTGTTTCTGAGGCTTCTCTGGCCATTCTTTCTGGGGACCTTCCTCAGGCATTCCCTGTTTTCTCAAGTTAGATAGGCAGAATTTGTCTGAGATAAAGTTCGGAGCCATATAGGACTTTCTAGCTAGTGCTTTGACTTGCATTTGAAAACAAAATGGTACGGTAGCTAATGCTGTTCTTGTAATGAAGCTGCTACAAGGTCATCCTTGTAACAAGGACATTGCATAATCACCCTGGATGCTGTATTTTATGGCAGTTGAATTTTCTGGGCATTCTTCAAAGGCACTTCAGGAAAAGCAAATTAGAATAATCCATACAAGAGATGACAAAGGTGTGTGTGAACATCTTTTCACTTTTTAAGATAAGGCCACAATGATGCACCAGTCAAAGTTGAGCAAAGATCTTCCTGGCTATGCTTTCACCTGCTTTTCCTGCAAGAGCCACGAGACCCTCAAACTTCAAGCACAGTTTCCATGGGGAAACACCATCCTGTGAAGAGCCAAGCATACAGCCCCAGAGTTAGAAGCGTTCTGAATAAGTAGCCATTCTGTCTTGCATGGGATGAGCTGGTTTTTCCTCATCCAGGCCCTAACAACCTCTTTTGAGTAATGTGTGTGTTTTTGCCATCTTTTTGCTCCTTTATCTTTCTTATTTTATTGTCATGTATCTTTACTTCCTGAACACCCCTCCACCCCAGAGTCACTGGAGTTGGGCACTGTAGAAATTTATTAAACATATGAATAAATAACAGAATAACAGTTGGAAGGGACCTTAGTACAACCCCCTGTTCAACCATATACCATTTCAGATAAACAAGCAAACATGCATTCTTTCCAAATTCCATATGTGCTCACTGAAAAAGCTTTGAAACCTGAGTTTGTGTGTGTAGCTCATTTCTGATTGCCAGTCTGAAATGTTTTCTATTAATAAGGTGACGAGATATTATAGATCACCATATTGTAACAAGGAAATATTTAGGATAGTCCTCTTTCATATTTTCTACTTGTTTAAAGTCATGCCTATTTTAAATAACACCCTGCAAACAATGTTCAGGATCATTCAAGAACTTTGAAGCATGGCTAGCTAGATTGAAATATTTATGGCTCAGATTGACATGAGTTTTATATAGGAGGCTCTGGCAGGGAAATGGCTACTGCTGAGAACTGTAATAATAATAATGACAAAGATCTGGAGAAGATCACGAAGTATTAAGATCTGAAAATCAAATGGAAAGATTATGGTGTACACCGGCTGTGATGGTCTCAGTGGTTATTGGTGCCATGTCAAAAAACTTGGAGGGCACTTCATTTAGAAAATCTAGGCATTGACAACATTTCTATCTTCAATTACAAAAAACTACTTCTTGATCCACACTTCCAATGCTGATATGTTACAACGTCCCAGGTTCCTGGGAAGAACTCAGTATGAATGAAATATGACACCACTTAAGGAAGTGGCAGTTGTGATTTCACATGATTGTGTATATAATAATAGATTTTAAACGTTTTTTAATATATACAACTTAAGGTGGTGAACATACTCCTGCCTCTTATTTTCCCTGTAACAACCACCCTATGAAGTAGATTGAGCTGAGATTGACTCAAGTTACACAGCCAGTTTTCATGTTTAAGGGAGTCATAGAACTTACAGTCTCCCAGTTTCTTGGCCAGAGTCTTAACAACTATTCCAAACCGATTGTCTCAACTATTGCAAGATGGCTGTGCATTCTGTTTTCTTGCTCCCTTTCTGCAAAGTTATCAGTTCAGGAAGTGATTTTCTGTCTCCCACTTCCCCTATTGCAAGTTTCAGTAAATAAAGAAGATGGCCATGACACTATCTGGTTTCTCCTAGGGAAGTCTTTCTCAACTTGGTTATTTGTTACATGGTGGCCTTCTCCAGATTTCTTCCATTAGTGTGGCTAATGCTGAGCTCCCAAAGTTTTAGTCTGCACTTCTGGAGAGAGTCCAAAATGGGGGAAATTGCCTCATGCTCTTTATAAGCCCACGGAGAACAGATGCTTTGAAGGTTGATGGTGGTCCTTCAGAGTCAGTCTTTGCAGCAGAATCACAAGGTCCTGCCTTGAAAGCATTACAGGAAAAGCCTAAATTTGGCAAATGCCAAAATGCAAGAAGAAGAAAAAGAAGGAAGAAGAAAAGATTTGGACTGAAAGATTCAAAGGGATTTTCACCCCATATTTCTCCCTCTCATTCTGAAAATCATAATGAATGGGGATTCCCATTTCTAAAAGCAGATGCTCTGCAATGTACAGCAGCCATGCTAACATACCAAATTAGTCGGACAGGAAGCTTCATCAGTTCAACCGTAAAACAGCCCACAGAGGGTTCTCACAAGCTTTCAGCGCATGCTTGTTGCTTTAAATTGGGCCAGTTACCAGGGCAACGCAGCAGGAGAGCCCAAATGTGGGTCAGGAATACGCTGATGGCAATGGATTAAACTGGCTGGGCAGGGGCCATGTAGGAGGAGGAGCTGCTGGCTTCCTCTGCCTGTCACTTCCCATCACTTCCTTGGAAGCCTTGTGACAAGCTGACCTATCAGAGCTGTGCTGCAAACAAGCTGAACTGAAATCATCAGTTCAAACATCCATGTTAACCTCTGCATTTCCTACAGGAAGATGTTGCAAATTGCATCCATCCATGTTAACCACTGTATTTCCTGTAGGAAGATGGTACATGACAAACTACTTCTGAAACTAAAATCTTATGGCATCTCTGGACCCCTACATGATTGGATAACTGCGTTCCTGTCAAATAGACAACAAGTGGTTAAAATAGAGAGTTCTCTATCAAATCCTGCACCTGTCAATAGTGGTGTCCCTCAAGGCAGCGTTCTAGGACCAACACTCTTCATACTTTACATAAATGACCTTTGTGATCACATTATAAGCACCTGCCTTCTCTTCGCCGACGATGTCAAACTATTTAACACCACAGACAATGCTACTACCCTTCAGAAAGACCTTGACTATGTATCAGAATGGTCAAACAAGTGGCAACTTCAAATCTCAATCAACAAATGCTCTGTCTTACACATTGGCAAAAAGAATCAGAACACTAAATACAATTGTCAACCTAATCTTACGTAGGTTCTTCTCCGGTAATATTACACTCTTAACCAGAGCATACAAAACATTCGCCAGACCAATCCTTGGATACAGCTCATCTGTCTGGCACCCACACTGCATATCGGACATAAATACAATAGAGCGTGTCCAGAGATACTTTACGAGAAGAGTCCTCCACTCCTCTGCTCGCAACAGAATACCTTACGCAACCAGACTTGAAATTCTGGGCTTAGAAAACTTAGAACTACGTCGCCTTTGGCATGACATAAGCGTAGTTCATAAAATTATCTGCTAGAACGTCCTACCTGTCAACGACTACTTCAGCTTCCACCACAACAATACACGAGCACACCATAGATACAAACTTAATGTAAACCGCTCCAAACTCGACTGCAGAAAATACGACTTCAGCAAAAGAGTGATCAATGCCTGGAATTCACTACCTGACTCTGTGGTTTCTTCCCCAAACCCCAAAAACTTTAACCTTAGACTGTCTACTGTCGACCTCACCCCATTCCTAAGAGGTCTGTAAGGGGCGTGCATAAGCGCACCAGCGTGCCTACCGTCCCTGTCCTACTGTCCTATTGTCCTCATCTATCTGTATTCACTTTGATTATGTTTATGTTTATACCTATACCTGCTATCTTGTACATGTTTGACAAACAAATAAATAAAAAAATAAAAAATATGTTGCAAATTGCACCCTGTTCCTCTTTCCTTTATGCTGTTCTCCAGACTACTTTGTACCCTTGGCTAATCTTTGCAAAAATAAGGATCTTGTCTAAAGATGCAATGTGATTTCCTACAATTTGAGAGGGAAAACACACAACCTCTATATGGAAGCCATTAAAAAATACCGAGGGTTTTTCTTCAGAACGATTTAACATGCCCAGTTTTTTCAAACAAAGGGGTAAACCGTGATTGCATATTAGGCCTCTTTCATTTAATGTCCATATAAACTTATGGAGTTTCTGAGCCTAGCTTCTACTGCCCAGTGATGCCTTTCCTTGCTGTATGCAGATGGTGCAAATATTCTTTCATTCTCACCTACATAGCTGAAAGAGCCCTCTGGGTGTTCCCAAAGGTGCTTTTTCAAAAGGCAGCTGGACTTACCAGACTTTCTCAAGAGGCAGCTGGACTTACCAGATAATCCAGTTGCCTCTTGAAAAAGCACTTTTGGGACAACCGTGACTTGGATGACTGAGAATCTCCATAGACCTCTGGGTATTATTTCCTTTCCCCCTGCCAAAACCCCCCCATTTAATACATAATTTGAAGACCAAACATGCAGGCTTCTTCAAGCAAGTAATGAAATGTGGCCAGCTGATCAATACGCATAAATTAGAGTAAGTAAAATAGTTTAGAAATCTGAGCATTATTTTCCAAGTCTCATTTCTTGTTGGACACAGACTGCATTTTATGTGTACAGAGATTCCATGAATTCCAGATTTTTTTTCCAATAATTAATGCTTTTCAGAGTACAGTACTGTATTGCCAAGATGATATGTAGTGCACAAGCCTATGGTCCTGCAGATATTGTTAAATTTAAACTCCAAAGTTTCAAATGATTGATTGAATTGTCATCCATGGTGAAGGCTGGCAGTCAGAGTTCAACAACATCTGCAGGGCCAGAAATTACCTCTCCTGTATCTAAATCATTTTAAGAGATTGTCTTTTGGAAAATCCACAACTTCTGGGGAAGGAGAATGAGTGATCAATTACTCCAGACTTGACCTGACATAACTTCACTCACAGGATGATTCACCCAGGAATGGGTTCTAACTTACCTCGCTGCCGGTTCGCTTCCTCCCGTGCCACGTGGCTGCACCTCGTGGGGTGCATGCGCAGTGCCAAAAATTTGCAAAAAAAAGCCCCCCCCCCAAAAAAGCCAAAAACAAGATGGCGGCGCATGCACAGTGCAATCTCACCATCTCTCAATCTGGTTCACATCTGAAGCCAGCACACTTAAAAGAGCCACAAACTAAAAAAAACCAGGAAAAAAATTCGAACCCCCCCCCCCCAAAAAAAATTCAAAAAAAGATATGGCGGCACCCACGGACCGGCACCGACCGAACCGGATCCATGACGTCACTGTGACATCATCAGCGGGTCGCTACCGGTTCGGGCAAACTGGTCCGAACTGGGAGGAACCCACCTCTGGATTCACCGTTTAAAACAAAAAAACATCTAATAGATTCTTACCTTTTATTCAAGATAGTATAGCAAACCATTTAGTCTCTGTCTCTGTCTCTGTCTCTGTCTCTGTCTCTGTCTCTGTCTCTGTCTCTCT
>QLTV01004284.1:112198-140093 GCA_003457575.1 Thermophis baileyi | reverse complement strand
TCCTTGAAGAGCAAATGGGGGTGGGGAAGAGAAACCTTGCTGAATTCCATTCCATTCCATTCCCTCCCCTCCCTCCCTCTCTCTCTCTCCCTCTCAGTGTGGAGTCCTTAGTGCTATTTGAGCTTAGTTGTTTCATTACCCAACTGGGTAACATCATCAGTGCGAGTAAGAGTGGGGTTTGCACCTTGTTTACAAACTGGTAGGGCAATTTACTATATATAAACAGGGAGCAAACTCCACACTCAGTTACTCTGATGATGTTACCTAGTTGGGTAGTGAAACATCTGCAAGCAAACCAAGCAAGAGCCGAGGTGGCGCAGTGGTTAGAGTGCAGTACTGCAAGCTACTTCAGCTGACTGCTAGCTGCAGTTCAGCGGTTCAAATCTCACAGGCTCAAGGTTGACTCAGCCTTCCATCCTTCTGAGGTGGGTAAAATGAGGACCCAGATTGTTGGGGGCAATATGCTGACTCTGTGAACCGCTTAGAGAGGGCTGTAAAGCACTGTAAAGCGGTATATAAGTCTAAGTGCTATTGCTATTGCTAAGCTCAGAGAGCACCAAGGAGACTACAGCTCAATCCTGAGCTACATGTATTTTTTTCTATTGGAGATATATCAATATTTTGCGATTTCCTATATGCTCTGATTATGTATCATCTATTATTATCATCATCATCATCAGCATCCAGAAAAGAAATACCCAGGCATAGGAAGTAGTGAAAAGAAAGTGTCTGTTGTACTTTTGTGTATCAAATGAATATTGTGTCTACTCTGCTTCTGAGGATCTTAAAAAGGTCCTAGAAGCAGACTCAGATATAGCAGAGTCCACAACTTCTCTAAGCAACATATTCCACTACTAGGCTTATCTTGGGCCCTGCAGCTCATATTCCTTGTTGTGACCTTTCATTAGCCCAATGTCCTTAGCTTCCTCAGTTATGTAATTGATTATCTGCTGCTGATTTAAATTGCCTGTAGCTTCATTAGCAAAAATTAATGTTCCCTTCTCTGCTTCTTTCAGACCTAGCAGATGGTAGGTCTCAGAGTGTTCTTGTTGACCTGCATTATTCCTGCGATGCAAATCAGAACAGCCACATTACTTGTTGGGAAATGTTGCAAAGGCAACACAATACTTACTGTAATTCATTGATTTGATTCATTTACAGGGATTTACATCTCAGTCTTTCTTGTCCAAGAATTGATCTATTGGAACAGCTATAAATGTTATGTAAATTGTAAATATGAACGAACAAAATACACAGCCATCATAGAATTGAGCCATTGACCACAAGTGTCATCTAGTTCAGTGTTTTTTGACTTCGCCAACTTTTAAGATGTGTAGATTTCAACTCCCAGAATTTCTCAGCCAGCATGTTTTAATGTACTTGAATACTGATATCAGGTCTCCCCTCAATCATCTTTTTTTTTCCTCAACTGAACACCTTAAGTTTTTTAAGCTTGTCCATAAAGCTTGATGCTCTCCAGAAGAGTTGGGATGCTGGGTAGAATTTTTTCCTCCCAGCATCTCTGAAGGATATGAATTTAGGGAGTTGGAGGTAAGGAAGAGGGTAGAGAGTTAAAAGGATGAATTGACAGAAATAAACAGAAAACATTACCTAAGTAAAAAAGGCTGAAACATTTTTAATACCCAGAATTGATGAGAGCTGGACAGCATACAAGTGATGATGATGATGATGATGTCCAGAGATAATATTTGGAAATGGCTCATGCAGACACCTCCTTGATTTTAGTGGACTATGATAAGGAACAATTGGTACAGCACAATCAAAGTTGCAAGATTCTGCTATTTTAGTCAATCTCAGTAAAAGTAGTTTTAGTTTTCATGTGGAGTTCATTTCTTACTGGAGCTGACATGTAGAATATACTTGCACAACACGCTTAGCAACACACATGGTGTGAACCGTGGATAAATTACTTATCCAGTCATCCAATTTCATAGAGACTGGATGTTTTGGGTAGCAGCTCAGCCCTTTTTATGTTTTTCATATTTATACCTTAAAAAATTAAAATCCATGCCCCATAAAGCATAGCAGGGGCAAAAACACAGAGAAAAAGAAGATGGCTGGCGAAGACTTATTTTGCAGCTGCCATGATCACTAATCTCTGGCTGGAGACAGGAAAAGTGGATTGATTTCAAAGTAACCCTGGGTGAAATTCAAATGTAATAGGGAACCCAGGATAAAGTTATTTATGACTCTTCTCAAGTAGAAACGCTGATGAAGATATTTGGCATTAGCTCAATTTTGTCCCAAGGTCTCGATTTGAGTAATACAGAAAGTACTGATTAGTGTGTGTGTCAGGTGTTGGCTGCAGTAGCATGATGCCTTAGAAAAGAAGGTGGAACAGGAAACACTGCAACAGCCAGGGCACTCCTTCTCCTCGTCTTCCATTCTCCAGAGCTTCAATGGCAGTGAGGGAGGCCTCCCAAGGAGGACTTGTGATTAGTGTTATCTTAGGTCTGAGATTGTAAGATAAGAGAGCAGAAATCTCTTCTCAAGGAGTGACTGTTAGAGTGAAGAAGACAGAGCATTGATGCCATTATACCGTGTTTCCCCAAAAATAAGACCCTGTCTTATATTTTTTTGAACCCTGAAATAAGCACTTGGCCTTATTGCCATGCACTAAAAAGCCCGATTGGGCTTATTATCAGGGGATGTCTTATTTTATTTGAAACAGGGTAATCATCATCATCATCATCATCATCATCATCATCATCATCATCATCATCATCATCATCAGCGGCTTACAACAGAAATAAAAAACATTAAAAAACATTATAAAAACATTTAAAAAACAATTTAAAAACCCATGCACACCATTCATGGCCGGATCTGGCAGGATTACAACAGAGAGATCAACGGCCCCAGGCCTGCCGGAAAAGTCAGGTCTTCACCGCTTTCAGGAAGGCCAATAGGATGGGGGCAGTCCGGATCTCAGGAGATAACTGGTTCCAGAGGGCTGGGGCAGCCACAGAGAAGGCCCTCCCCCACGGGTCCGCCAGCCTACACTGTTTAGCTGACGGGACCCGGAGGAGACCAACTCTGTGGGATCTTACCGGTTGCTGGGAGCTATGTGGTAAAAAGCGTTCTCGAAGATAGCCTGGTCCTGAGCCATTTTGGGGGAAACAGGGTAGATGTTTCAAAATGTGGTGGCCCAATCCATGATGGGATGGTTGCACTGGAATATAATTACACTTGTCTTGAAATTGCTGAATTTGTTGCTGGCTGGTTTTCGGGGCCAGCTCAGAGTGCTAGTCATTGCTTGGTGTTTTTTTTTTTTAACATAATTTCATTAAAAGTTTTTAAAAGAGTAAAAATAAAGTACATGCTAAAAAAAAGGGTGCAAGAAAGCAACCCCCCCCCCAAAGCAACTTCCTACAATGTTTATGACAAGTGTAAATTCCGTATCTCTCCATGTCTTCTTCATCCCAAAACCCATCTCTTAACAATAGGCAAATCAAATTAAGTAACCTCTTCTCCAATCTGTTTGTCAGCAAGACAGAACTCTAAAATATTTAGCTTAATTAACATAAAGTCAACATTCCACATCTTAATTCTTAGCTATAACACAATCCCATTTATAAGCATAAAATAGTCCCAATATCTTAATGTAAATAAAATAAAACATCCAATTTAATGTAATATAGAGAAACCATTCCAGAGGTGGGTTGCTGCCGGTTCGGACCGGTTCTTTAGAACCGGTAGCGGAAATTTACCGCTGCTCGCCGAACTGGCAGCGATGACCGGCGGTCCACGCCCCCTAACCGGTCCTCCGGTTGCCGCAGCTTGGAAAAATACCCTCTGCGCATGCACAAAGACTTCTGTGCATGTGCAGAGGGTCATTTCCGGGTGTTTTGCGTGATGTGAACGGGGCAAAATGCGCACTTCCGTCGCGATCAGAACCGGTAGGGAAGGTAAGTAGAACCCACCCCTGAACCATTCCTCTTTACATGTGAAAAACCCCAGTACTCAAATATTAATAGTTCCCTTCAAAAAAAGCCACTCTAAATGCAACATGTCCTGTTCAAACATTCTAAATCTTAACTATAAACTATAAACAAATCCACAATTCACAAATATAAACTAATTCCATTACCCTAATAGAAACAATAGACTAAAATATAACAAGGAGAAATGACTTCTCCTTTATAGACAAATGTTCATTAACTGTCTTTACTTTGAATAAAAAACACAATTAAGTACTATCAAAGCTAAGATCATAAAATAACTAAGGGGGGGGGGAATGATAACTTCTTAAAATATAATCAAATTTAGTATGCCATATTTTCCAATTACAATATCAAATAAATCCCAAAAGAGCCACCCAAAATAATATGTCCCATTTTATCCCTGGTCAAATAATCCAACAATATGCAAATCATCACTTCTAAAGCCCTTCATGACACTGCACTGAGTTATATGAGGCAACAGTTTTTGCTGCTTTGCTGATTCAAATCCCTAGAGAGGGTCTGTCCAGGGCCCTCTAGTTTACAAGCTCCATGGGGTAAGAATCAGATAACAGGTTTTTTCAGTGGTGGCCCCCATTTTTTGTACTACCTTACCCCCAGAAGTGAGAATAATTCCCCCTTTCCCAGGGGTGGGCTGCTCTGGGTTCGCCCGGGTTTGGGTGATCCTCTAGCGAAGATTCTGCGCAGTTCAGCGAACCCCCAAGTCTCACTCGTGGCTGGTGTTACATTCTCAGACTGAAGCACATAGGCTTCAGTCAGGTCCTCCATTCTGGAGGGAAAATACTGCCTGCTGATTGGCTGGCCTGTCTGACAGCTCCCTATATAAGGGTCGGCTGTCAGACAGGGCTTTGCTGGATTGTTAGCACTTGTCTAATAAAGAGCTGTTGTTGGAAGTCACTCTGTCTGCCTCTTCCATTCACCCAACTTAACACTGGCGACGAAGGTGGGATCGGAAGACAGATAAGCCAGAAAGAGCTGACAACCACGCAATCCAGCCCGGGGCAGCAAGTCTTCGACAAACAGCCTTTTTAAAGTGCCAACTCAGCTGACATGACGACGCACACCCTGCCGAGTCACTTCAACCCGGCACGAGAGCACTGGGACACCTACATGACTCGCTTTGACTGCTTTATGGAGGCGAACGACCTCCTTGGGCTATCTGACAGCCACAAAAGAGCTCTGTTTCTGAGCTACTGTGGGACGGATGTATTCGACACTGCCCAGGCGCTAGCTGAACCAACGCCGGTCCAGACGGTCACCTGGTCCACACTTCAGAGCATGCTGAAAACTCACTACATGCCAAAACCCTCCAAATATGTGCGGCGGCACGAATTCAACTTAAGAAATCAAAAGGAGGGAGAGACCATCAACGAATATGTTGCCGCGCTCCGGAAAGCAGCTGCCCACTGCAAGTTCCGAGATCTGGACGAGTTGCTACTCGACCGAGTGATCTGCGGAATTCGGGACATTACTCTCCAGCAGAGGCTGCTTTCGCGGACAACTCTCATGCTCCAGATTGCGCTGGACGAAGCCCGGGCGTCCGAAGCCTCCACTAGGTCAAGTGAGGCGCTACAACAACCAAGCAGCCCAAGAAACGCGCGAAAAAATGTCAGCGTGTATCGCGAGACTTCGGCACGAGATTTCTCGCCTGACAGCGACGAGAAAGTTTGCCGTCTTCGATTCAAATGGCGAGAAGCGGCAAACGCACCTGACCGCTGTCCACCCTGTGCCAGCTGCGGAGGGCACCATCACCGCACCGATTGCTGATACCGCGAGGCCATCTGCCAATGATGTGACTGTCGCGGTCACTTAGCCAGGGTCTGCCGTGCCAAGCTACCTTCTCCACAGGCAACGCGGCGAGCACCTAGCAAGCCCAGCTATCCGAAGCAACTTCAATGCGGGGGTTGGCCGCCATGACGGAGGACCGACTGGGCTGATGCCACCGATGCCTGTCAAACAACAATCTGGCAAGCAACCATACCACACCGGAAGAAGCTATAGGTCATCGTCCTGCTTGAAGGCTCACCGTGCCCCATGGAGATTGACACTGGGTCGTCTCTCACCATCGTTTCCTGGGCCACGCTACAACAAGCAATCCCGGGAATCTGAAGACAGCAACTGCGGCGCCAGGAACTGAGACTGACTGACTACCAGGGCAACCGCATCCCAGTCATCGGCTGCGGCACCTTCCGGGTGCAGTTCAAGGGGTTCAACGGCCCTCTCACCCTGACTGTGGTCAACGGCTCCCTTCCAAGCCTGCTCGGCTTGGAGTGGTTCGAGGCCCTCAGCATGGGGGTGACCGGGATCAACTCCGTCACTGACACCGACACGGAAGATCTTCTAAAGGAGTTCGAGGACGTTTTTAGTGACAGCCTGGGTATGTATAAGGGGACTGGATTGTTAGCACTTGTCTAATAAAGAGCTGTTGTTGGAAGTCACTCTGTCTGCCTTTTCCATTCACCCAACTTAACAGCTGGCCCTGCCCGCCCCACCCCACCCTTCCAAGGAGTCTCCACACGGCCCGTTTTGGATGCCAAGTAAGTGCAGGGCCTGCGCGGAAGCTCAGGGAGGGTGAAAAACGGGCCTCCCGGAAGTTCCAGAAGGCTGGAAATGGGCCCATTTCCGGCTTCTGGAGGGCCTCCGGAGCCTGGGGAGGGCGAAAATGCCCTTCCCCCCCCATGGTGCAGGAGGCCGACTAGGTCACGCCCACCATGGCCATGCCTACCCAGCAACCGAGCAGAGAGAACCCATTGCTAAAAATTTTGAAGCCCACCCCTGCCCTTTCCCTGTATTTAGGAGACAGATTAAAACTATTTTAATATAGCAGTTATTTGAACCCTGATTTATGCTGGTATCTTTTAATTTAATTTATTTTATTATGGTTTTAGTTGTGTGTACTACTGTAGCTATGTTGTATGCTAAACGGGGTTGATTAAGGTGGCTTGGAAATACACTAAATACTGTAAATAATAGTTGCTGTATGACAATAGCTATTTGTATCATTAGAACAATGGCATGCATTTTTTCTTTGGGGGGAGAAAGAAACTCAGATGACATACTGCAGGCTTCAGTTATAAGAGTTGTCTGAGTATATAGGGCTGAGTATATAGGCCTATAGAGAGTGTATAGGATATCATATTTGAAATCCAAAATATGATTTATTTTTTTAAGTCTGCTTATTTATAATCTTTGTTTCAATGGTGTTTCTATGTAAAATGACCCTTGGCATTGTCCCTATTATTTTTCACTGGGTATTTGGCTTTCCCAGATTAGGATCTTTCTATTTTTATGCCTATCATAGGGAAAAATAAAAAGGAAATGATAAAGACCTTATGTCTGGCAGGTCCAGCACCAAATCCTCTTCCTAGGAGCGCTAGGATTAGTTTGGTAGATGGAAGTAAATAGGAGATTATGAAATCATTGTGATGTCACCAAAAGGAAAAGTGGGGCTCAGTGAAAGTGGGAATGTATGAAGAGGAGAGATTGTTCCTGAAGTTAAAAAAAATAGAGCAGGATGTTATGCTGAGAATGAAACGTGCTGTACAAATTTATCCAGGTCACTTAGCAAACAAGAAGGAAAGAGTCCTTAATGCGCACTGGCCTATCTTGATCATAAAAATCACATATTGCGTGTAACTGCATTTGCTTATTTTTTTTTAAATCTGTGGTTGTTGTTTTTGCCTGAAATGCAGCTGGAATGAAGTCTGAATCTAGTCAGTGCAAGATGGATTTTCCTCCTTTTATTTTTATGGCTTCTCTTGTCTTCACTATAAGCTTCCTTGGGTGAGATCTTATCCTGTTAATAAGTTGTTATATATAATGATTGTGCTATAAATAATTGTATATTTATAAAAGAGGACTTGTCACATGTTTGTTTATTTATTTTTAAAACTTACACCACTATCCATCTCATAAAACAAGTGACCATATATAGTGGATGTGAATATTACACTGATTCAGAAGAGAGTATATTGAGATCAGTTCAGTAATTTATCATTTATATCCTGTGCTCTTTATTACGTAACACAATCCAATATATTTATTTAACACCTCCTTTAATTAAGTGAATTCAGATTAAAAGTAGGTTGCTGGCAAAAATAGTTAGTTGTTTACCAATTCTACTCTTTAAAGAAAATTCCCATGAAAATGAGAGGTTCAACCACAGTTGATAATTATGATTATTTTTTAAAAATTCATGTATTCTGTTCTTAGGTGGAGCTTCCAGTTATCTGCCATCCAGAATGTTTATCAGGCTAACATCTGCTCACTCCAGCTGCTGGTATTTCCAAACTGTTTAGTAGCTGTTCTTGCATCAACTTTTCCTTTGAAAGCTAAACAGTGGGTTTATGAGGTGAGATGAGTGGATTTATCTTGCTAGCAAAGGTAAGCAAAGGCCTTGCATTTTCTTCTCCCAATAATTCCCAAGTTGACCAATGGCTTGATTCTAGTACTTTCTCTAAAGAGATGCAGTTTTGCAATGTGATTGTTTCTAAGCAAAGAAGCTGAATTCCTGAAAGTGCTTTTTCAGGTTAATTCTTAATCAAAGGAATATCAGGAGAATGGATGTTAAAAGAGGCACGCATTAAGAGAGAGCATTGCTAAAACTGCTTAAAAATGTGGGAGAGCCTTTGACAGAGTTTGGTGTCACTGATTACAGTGCTCCAGGAAAAAAAAAAAAGAGTTGGTTTATAGCAGTTCTGACTTGGGGTTAAAGTCCTAGGGCTGTCTGGGAGGCCAAGCCTGTTTATCATGATCAATGGGTGCCAATAGTCAGTGACCTAGTTTATGTATTTAGTAGTTTGGCTTATAATAACGAGGACTTTCATATGACATTTTCTGAAGGCACCAGATACCAATTATCACAAACCAGCCCTGGGACTCCTGCTAGGTTTGTCCAATGTTGCCGTTGGGCACCCAGACTAATCTCTCTGCCTTATATTCAAGAAATTGCTTGGATTCCTTCATATTTTCTCCCCCCACCCCCCACCTCACCTTTGCTCTGGGCATCCAAGCCATCTCCCATGTGCTGCATGAAAGCCCACATATTAAATGATTGCCTATTTACCCTTGAATAACCCTGCGGCTCACCTCAGAAATATGGTGAAGTGGTCAAAACAAGGGGTTGGCAGTGGAAATCAGGACATCCCATAATTGGCTTCAATTTCCCACTAACCCCTTTTCTTGTAGCACCTGTCTCTTTCTCCAAATCATCTCGCTTTCCTTCACCAGCATTTCCCCAAATCCAAAAAAATCTACACATACCTCACTGCTGGTATCTTCCATGCCCCACTCACCATTTTTCAAAGTTGGCTTTCAGTTCAGCACAGGGGGGCTCCTCTGGGGGAGCATCTGGAGTGCCTTGTCCTTTTGCAGGGACTTCTGGCTGGCTGGGACTCTGTGACATGTTGCAGCTCCTGGTCTGTGTGCTTGAATCTGCCCTGATCAAGGGGAGCGAGGAGCATTCTGGCTGGAGGCAGCCCTGCCCACCAGTCCTGCGGGAGGGGTAGACAGATAGGCTGGGTGGGTGGATCTTGGGTATGGGAGATATGCTTCAACAGCCTGCACTGCCTGGTTTAATTTGCAGAGCTTAGTTGGGAGAGGCACCATCTCTCCCACGTGAGGATGGATCTGCTAAGTGGGAAGAGGTGGGGGGCGATGGATGGTGTCTCTGGCCTGAAAATGGCCTCAGGTCAGATCCAAGGAGACCAGTCCCTGCAAGCAGGAAAACAAGCCTGCACGGGGAGAAGGTGATCAGCAGATGCCTGCTTGGAAATTTATGTTTTTTGTACAAGTTCAGAATAATCAGTACGGCTGAAGCCGTATGGAGGAATGTCAGGCTCTCCAGCCATTATCCCAAAGGAAGCTTATGTTAGCTGATGGGTTGGGTTCAGTTAGTGACTAAGCTTCAGTTATGATATGTGGACACATTATACCGGGGAATATGTGTGGGGCAGTGTGCAATAACACAATGCCCGTGGCCCATGTTGTTTCTTATTTCATCTGGTGAAGTGGGGATGGAGAATATAAGAGTGGCTGGAATTGTACATTTACCTAAAGAGGAAGAGGGGTGCCATCCTATCCCACTGTCATGCCAGCTGTACAAAGAGACTGGCAGGCTGGAATTACTCCATAGTGAATAGTGCCACTCTGCACATGCTTGGATGCTTTGAGAAACAGATTTTGATACATACTGAAAGCAAGGAACTTAGATTAGACACCAAGAGCAGGGACTGCCTCAGGGAGAATGTGCTAGTGAGATTTTCCATAAACTTTTAACCTGCCTCAGATTGAATCTTGAAAGTTTGGTTGCTTCTGTGTGAGCGTTGCTAAGATCATGGAAAGAGAGAGAGAGAGAGAGAGAGAGAGAGAGAGAGAGAGAGAGAGATAGAGGGGAGGGGAGGGGAGGAGAGGAAGGGAGGAGAGGAGAGGAGAGGAGAGGAGAGGAGAGAAGAGAAGAGAAGAGAAGAGAAAAGAGAAGAGAAGAGAAGAGAAGAGAAGAGAAGAGAAGAGAAGAGAAGAGAAGAGAAGAGAAGAGAAGAGAAGAGAAGAGAAAGGAGAATTTCATGTTGGTATAAAGCCGGGAATTTTGGTGCATGGTGGTGATGCCCTGTTAACTCTGAGATGGATAGATGACACCAGACTTTTCTACTGTGCATAAGAAATTGTAAAAGTAGTCCTCGACTTACGACCACAATTGAGCCCAAAATTTCTGTTGTTAAGAGAGACATTTGTTAAATGAGTTTTGCCCCATTTTACAACCTTTCTTGCCAATGTTGTTAAGTGAATCACCGCAGTTAGTAACCCGGTTGTTGTGAATCTGGCTTTCCCATTGACTTTACTTGTCAGAAGGTCACAAAAAGGCGATCACATGCTGTGACCTTGGGATACAGCGTCGGTCATAAATATGAACCAGTTGCCAAGCATCTGAATTTTGATCACATGATCATGGGGATGCTGCGAAGGTCATAACTGTGAAAAACGGTCACATTTTTCAGTGCCGTTGTAACTTTGAACGGTCACTAAACGAACTGTTGCAAATCGAGGACTACCTGTATTTGGGATAGCGGGGTTGACCAAAACAGTCCAGAACGATTGTTGTTATAGTTATTTGGAAGTTTCTTTAAGTTCAAGGATGAGAAAAAGTGCATAAGTTTGTTCTGTGGTTTTATTAGTTGTATAGCCCATTTTCCTCCAGGAGCTCAAGGTGGCAGACAGAGCAGTCTCTTCTCCCCCCTCCTCTCCACAACAACCTTTGAGGGAGGTGGGGCTGGGAGACTGTGATGAGCCCAAGGCCTCCCAGTGGCCTTCAGCCACACCTTCTTTCCCTGGCCTTGAAGTACAGGTGGCTTGTGGCCAGAGCCTTCATTGGATCTACCCTATAGGAGCCAAGGGTGCCTCTCAGGAGAGGTAAGCAGCTTTGTGTTCATAGCTTAGCCATGATGTCTTTGGGTATGTAAGGATTTTTAAAATTGGTTAATAGACAAATTACGTAGGCAGATCTGGCAGCACCGCAAGATCTTCTCCGTGCCTACTGAGTATTAAGACTGATTGAATTCAGTAACTCCCAGGTACATACGCAGGAAACTATGGTTCCATGAAGTGCTCTATAGTTAAAGGGATGTGTGCTGCAAAGATTGCTAATACAGGCAGTCTTCAACTTACAACAGTTCATTTAATGACCGTTCAAAGTTACAATGGCACTGAAAAATGTGACTTATGACCGTTTTTTACAGTTATGACCTTTGCAGCATTCCCATGATCATGTGATAAAAATTCAGAATGCTTGGCAACTGGTTCATATTTATGACCGACGCTGTGTCCCAAGGTCATGTGATCCCCTTTTGCGACCTTCTCACAAGCAAAGTCAAAGCTAGGTTCATTTAACAACCAGGTTACTAACTTATCAACTGCAGTGATTCACTTAACAACTGTGGCAAGAAAAGTTGTACAATGGGGCAAAACTCCTTTAAACAAATGTCTCTTAACAACAGAAATTTGAAGCTCAATTGTGGTCGTAAGTTGAGGACTACCTGTATTCACTTCAATCCAAAGTTGTGCACAATTTTGTCTTAAGGTTGAAGAGAAAATATAAATATTCAACGGAATCCAAATAGCACCAACAACAATAACAACAACAACAAAAGCAAAGAGAAAACAAAAGCTTTAGGAAACATATTTTTGGAATGTGTCCGATCTGACATTATCCATTGTTTGGAACAGGGGTGGGTTCTAACTTACCTCGCTGCCGGTTCGCTTCCTCCCGCGCCGCGTGGCCACGCCTCGTGGCCAAGCGCGCACATGCACAGTGCCGAAAAATAAAAAAAATCCCCCCCAAGCCAAAAACAAGATGGCGACGCATGCGCAGTGCTGGAAACTCGGCTTCTG
Source organism: Thermophis baileyi (assembly GCA_003457575.1). NCBI lineage: Eukaryota > Metazoa > Chordata > Lepidosauria > Squamata > Dipsadidae > Thermophis > Thermophis baileyi. Next base: position 127,725 of record QLTV01004284.1, on the reverse strand, counting down.
CGCATGCGCAGAAGAAAAAAATAAAAAAAATTCCCCCCAAAAAAAATTCCCCCAAAAAAAATTCCCAAATGCCCACGGACTGGCACTGACCGAACCGGCTCTGTGACGTCACTGTGATGTCACCAGCGGGTCAATACCAGTTTGGGCAAACCGATCTGAACCGGGAGGAACCCACCTCTGGTTTGGAAGAATATTAGCTTACCTTTGGACACTAAAAAAAATGGGTTTAGGAAATGAGAGAGAAAAGACAAGTAGAGCAGGACAGTGTGAATTTATATGATCAACATCAGTGCACAACTGTAATTGTCCAGGAGTGTGTGTGTTACACAAAAGCGCCATGTTTTCATTTCCTCCTTGACTCCTGGTCAGAGACGAAATTCAGCTTTCATAAAGAGATTGTGATTTTTTAAAATATGGGTCTGTGCTGACCTCTGGTGGTCAGGAAACAAAAATGTAACATTGTATATGATTCTAAAAAATATTTAATCAAGTATTCAGAAAAGCTTAAGTTTAACTTCTGGTGACATGGGGGGAGGGCGGAATTATTGTCTTAAAAAAATATTATGAATGGAGTTGGGGGGGATACAAATATATTCAAAATACAAAGAATACAAATACGTTCAGTATATCAGCATAAGGGTATTAATTCCAGTTGCAGTAGCAATTATAGAATTAGTGATGAGAATCCCACAATGCCTCAAGTTCAAGTTAACCAAACACTGCAATGAAGCCTTTCGCAAGTCTATGTTGAAGGTGAATATGATTTGAAATTTTCCAGCTGAGATTTCAAATTTTGAGTATTATTAGCTGCTTAGAGTCATATTTATTTATTTATTAAATCTATTTGCTGCCTATCTCGCTATGGGGCTACTCTTTTCACATACTTGAAATGGGTAGCCATATAAATCTACCGAATAAATGTATTTATGTATTAGATTTAAACTCTGTTCATTTAAGAGTACAAGATGGCATAAATAGCTTTTCCTTTCTATCCAATTACCACTACCCCAATAAAGAATGCAGGCCAAAGTTATACTCAAAGACTATAAACCATAATTGTGGCTTAAGTTGATGTCCTGGTTTGTAAAAACATGCTGAGGCATTGAATAGGATCCTCTAAAACCAAGTCACAAACTGACTTCTGTGTAGCACAGTCTACCATTTTTGTGTAATCAAATTGTAGAGTTGAAAGAAGCCATTAAGAAGCCACACTTCAGACCTTTAAACCATTTTTGAATATTTTTAATGTTACTTTTGTACAGTAGCAGTATTTCACTAGAAATGAGAAGAAAGTTCAACACAAGATCAACCATTGCAAGAGGAGGACAAGATAAAGAGTAGAAAATGCACACTGAACACAAAAAGAGAACAGCTTCATTTTGTAGTGGAACTTTGGTGGTAATTAATTCCAGTATTACCTTTCTCTAGTATAGTCTATTCAGAATGTCAACCATAGTTATAAAGACTTAGTGGCTGCATTCATATAAAATGCTACTCTTGATTTTAATTAATTTTTTTAAATGGCTAATATGTTGAACACTCATTTGATACAGTGAGAGAATGAATTAGATTAATTCATGAACTAGGCTGAGCATGTGTGAGAACGCAATCATTAACCTGGCTAAAAGATCACTTCTGGGATTTGTGTACTACATGGAAGTGCATCTAGGAGAGGTTCACACCTCTTGATCACTGTTCGTACTTGAGCCACAACTGCATTGTGACTGGTACCTTGGATGGGGGCAATTCGGGTTGCTCCACTATGATAGTAACGAGTAGCAGTGGCATTGAAGGGAATACTTGCTCTCATTTTCATGCCACCCATTTCCAGTTCACAGTGGTGGTTGGGTGGGACTTCAACTTCAACTGTGTCAGAGTAAGTGATCGATTCACTCCGTGTGTAACCTTTAGTCCAGTTGAACGTTTTCTCTGATGAAATGCCCCATGATATTCCAAAGACTTCAGGTATCCCTGCTGTCATTGTAAAGCCTATGCCCTGAGAGAAGGAAAGGCCCACATCCCAGCTATGTTCAGAGGTCACTGTTCCTGATAAGGTGGTTGACTTCTTCACTGTCCTACAATCATAGTTGGTAACTTTGCTAGAGACTATGGATATGCCTGATTCAGTAAATGATCCCTGGTCTAGAAAGTACCTGACACTGGAGATGCTCTGTGAGCGATAGTCTTTATTAATGGTCAGGACATCATAGTGTTTATACCAATACTCCTTACCATTCCAACCAAGGAAGAAAGCTTGATTTTTACTATCTACCTTCCCTAATCCATACTTATTTTTACCAACATATAAATTTATACCTGCACAGGTGTTGATGGAGTTGGGTGGGACTTTACCCCATGAACCCTCTCTCCAGCTTAGGGATTCAAAGTCATGTCCATTCACCAAAACCCAGAACTCGGAAGTGGAATATTCTTTGTTTCCGTATGGGTAATAGCAGTAAGGACCCTCGCTGGGACTGTAGTAGCCAGCAGCACAGTACAGTTCAATGCAAGGATATTCCCATCTGCCAGCATAGCTATTCCAGTAAGACACAGCTCCGGTGGGTATAGATCCTGGGAATAAAGTCCAACTCATAGTAGTTTCGTAGAAAACGCTAACATTTCTACTAGAATGTTGGATGTCATCATTCTGGTCTTTAGCACTGTTGGTTTCATCTGAAGAGAGAAAAATATGTCAATCAGTTAATTTTAATGAAGAAATATAAGCATATTTTCTGGAGATCTTTCTCAGCCATGTGAGTAACATCTATTACTGTATGTCTATGGAGATTCTCAGTCGTCCAGGTCTTGTTTGTCACAAAGATGCTTTCTTTCAAAAGACAAGACAGTCCAGTTGCCTTTTGAAAGAAAACACCTTTGGCTCTGTTACTGTAGGATTCTAACATAGTTCCAATCCATCTACTAAATCATTTGTTTTTATAGAGGTATTAATGCTTTCCTAAACTATTATGTCCAAGACTTTCTCACGGGTTCATGAAATCAAAACTGAAAAATCATTTGTAAAAAATATTAAACAATGCGACTCTCCTCATTTTTATTTGTTAAAACATATAGTTGTTTTTTTTCATGAAAACCATTTTCAATTGATATCTAAGGTCTTTCTGGGTCCTCCATAACTGTTATAAGTGGGAAAATTCTTCAAAAAAAAAATATTGAAAACATTGATCTAGTGCAATTTTGGAGATTATTTTTTAGGTTTCTGTTAATTTTAATGGATGAAAGTTATACTGTGGGCTAGAATTTGTATATGATCCTTATCAGGGATGGGTTCCAACTTACCTCGCTGCCGGTTCGCTCCCTCCTGTGCCTCGTGGACCGCCTCGTGGACGTGCGTACACTTCGCACATGTGCTTCGCGCATGCGCAGTAATGAAAAATCCAAAAAAAATTAAAAAATAAATTAAAAAAACCAAAAACAAGATGCACAGTGCCGGAACTCAGCTTCTGCGCATGCTCAGAAAAAGAAAAAGTAAAAAAAAATTCAAAAAAAAGAAAAAAAAGATGGCGGCCCCCACGGACCGGCACCGACCAATCCGGTCCGGTGATGTCATCGTGACGTCACCAGCAGGCCGCTACCGGTTCGGGAGAACCGGTCTGAACCAGGAGGAACCCACCCCTGATCTTTATATATACATACACTTGGGAAATCTATTGTTTGTATCCTGTTTTGGTTTGTATTTGTTCTGCCTGCCCCACATTTGAACTCCAATTCATAAAATATATAATCCACACCCTAGATGAGGAGATGGCAGTCAGTGTCTTCATTTCACTTGTACTTTCTCTTTCTCCCTTAACAGAGACTTGCCAACATACAATGGTTAACCAATCGTTTATGAAGATTTCAGCACTTGAGATTCTTTATAGGAAATTCTATGAGACCTGCTTTATCCAAATGCTCTACTCCTGGTATTGATGTATGGAAATCCAACATATATGGATTTCAACTACCAGAATTCCTCAACTAGCATGATGCTAACCCAGAATTTGATGATTTGCTGATCGCATAAGATATTTTGGGCAAGTTAACTTTAAAAAATTAGTTGCAATATTTAGGACATCTTGGAATGTTGTAAGTTATGACCACCATAGTGTGCCTTGCTTCTGTCCACAGTGCAATTTCATTGGTTGACTGTAGAAAGGATTTCAATGAGATCAACTTAATACACTTCTTCAAACAAGAAGTTCAAGATAAAAAAGATTGTAGACAAAAGGAATTTCTCCATGGATGAAGCTCACTTAATATACCTGGGATCAACTGAGGAGGATTTTTCTTCACTGTTCTCTTTTGGAGTTCAAGATTACTGTTGACTTCATTGGCCAGGGGCCCATCTATGATCAGTGAAAAGAAGAGAGTGCAGAACAGTAGATGCATCTGAAACACAAATCAGAAGATCATTTCAGATTTTGGAAACATTGCCAATAAACTGCCATTTTATTAATTCCCTTCCCCTTTGCCCCTGCTAGTGCTCTTATATTTTAAACACATGTCTTACATATTAAAGAACAAAGAATAAACTTTTATACAGGCACTTTTAAAATATTTAGCTATAGGTAAGTATGTTTGGAGCTAGAAAAATGTGGTCAATTTGAGTAGTAAGAAATGAGGGGAAAAGTGCCAGGCTTTTGAACATCAAACCAAAATGATTCAATGCACATTGCATAGGCTATTTTTGAAGACAACAATTCCCCATTAAATAAGTCACCAATTCAATTTACTCTTAAGTAACTGTACATAAAATCATAGACTGAATGATTAGACCAAACTGGTAACTTACTATGATTAACTGATTGAACTGAATTGTATAGTGTGTGGAGGAGAGACATTTATATTTGTTCATTCCCCCCGCCCTCCTTCTGCAGTGCTTGGGGAAAGGGAGTATTTCCATTACAAGCCTTGCTGCCAATTAGAGTGGAGAAGTTGCCTACAATGAGATGAAGCCCAGAAGGTGTACTAGATGTGGCTGCTAGGGCCAACATAACTTTAAAAAATGCCATTTTGATCTCTAGCAGAAAAAGATGAGTGGAAGTTTGCCTTCCTGGGCATAGAAAGATTCAGCATTTCAGACTGCTTTGGGGACTATCGTATACAAGATGTAGCTCAATTTTTACACCAAGAAGATGGCTTTTATAGAAATCACTGTGTCACTCTACTATAAATAATAAACTAGAAAGACATAGCCATAGACTGAGCAAAAATAGAGGCACTGATTTTAAGCTGAAAAGTGTCAGTAAAATGTCACCAGGATATTTATCTGCCCTTCTTCTAAAAGACAACATCTATCCTGTCATGTTAGGTAAGCTGCATGAAATACTGAACTCCTACTAATTAAATTTATAATGGAGGCAACTTACCTTGGGATCTCTTTCAGAAGTCCAAGGATTTTGATATGGCAATTGCTGTCCTATTTATATAATTTACAGAGAAAAAAATAAAAGGGTTACAGGGTGGGACTTATTTTGCAAAGAGAAAAATCCTAATTGGGTAGTGATGTGAGTTTCATAAGTAATTGAGAATATCCATTTCTGATTATCACGAAGTGGCACCTTGAGAATGATTTATGGAAAACATATCTTATGAACCCTCCAGTTTCTAAAGCAAATATTTGAGTAGAAATTTCAGGTGTTCTTTTAACACTCTGTCTCATACTGAAGCCATTTAGATGTTTTTCAGAAGCTTACAATTGGAGCCCTCTTGTCCTAATCTTGTCTACTCCAATGACATTCGGTGCCACACAAGTTCTGAAAATGCTTGTTTTGTAGAACCATCTTAATTAAAGTAGCTACAGAAAAATGAGCATCCATTTATTTTATTCCCTTGGAAATACATCTTGTTAATGACCATTATCACATCTTCTGGCTATGAATTCAATAAATATGTATTGCATGAAGGAATACTTTCTTTTATCTGGACCAAATCAATTTTATTGCATGCTTCTGCTGTTACTGGAAAGAATTAGGAAAATTCTGGTTAACTTCTTTTTTTTAATCTTGTACATAATGGATGATTGTATTGTATAATTAATGGCTTTATTATTGCTCTAAAATGGCAAACATTTCAGCCCTTTATTATAGGGAAACTGCCCCCAACACTCTGACTTTTTGCTCTGTTCTGCTTCTCTTTGCCACTATGTGCTAATGCGAGTTTTCATCTTATAAGAAAGAAGATAACAAAGAAGTCAACCATTCTGCCTGGATAAACAGAAGAGGCAATGTCTAACTTTTATGGAAATCCTATAGAAAGTACAGTATAGTAGAATATGCTGTGTTGTTTTAGTTTTCCCAATTCACAATTTTACCTCTCCCACAAAAAATATTTTTTATGTCTGGGAAAAGTGCTTAATTGCAGGTAAATTTGGCAGCCCATGTTCTTCTAAATGGTGTAGAATTATCAGAATGAGATTAAAAGAATCTTATCTTCTAATTGTCTATGGAGATTCTCAGTCATCCAGGTCATGGTTGTCCTAAAGGTGCTTTTTCAAGAGGCAACTGGACTTTCTTGTTTTTCTTTGAAGACATTTCGCTTCTCATCCAAGAAGCTTCTTCAGCTTTGACTGGATGGTGGGGTATGGAAGGATTCCTTGCAGACAGATGATCATTTGCATTCTTTTAAGAGTTGTTGAAGCCACTTGGAGCTTTGTCTGTGTCCTCAAGGTCACCTGAGTAGTGCAAATGGGTGTGGAGCCTTCTTAAAATTGCTGAAAGGACTGTGTTGTGAAGCTGTGCTTTCTGCAGGATATTTTTTGCCCTTTGTCCCTTCACTATTGAACAGGCTGTTGGGGATGAGTTTGTGTTGTCTGCATCTCATGTAACATGAATTTATATTCAACCAGTGATTTCCAACACAGTGGGTAATTATCTGGCTGGTAAATAATCACATACCTAGTCCATACCCTATGTCAATTTTAGGCATTCTGATCTTTCTGTGTGATACATTATATGCACACCAAAGGATACCAAGACTATACCTCAGGAATTGCTGACTCAAGCAGTGGTGGAGGGCACATTAACCTGGCCACCTGGCTATATGCCAACTGCCTGCTCATATTTGACTAGAAGATACAGAACCATTTTGAGAGGCAAGAGAGGAGTACATAACAGAGAAAATTAAAATTGCCTTCAGAAGTGTTATGTGAGCTTGCCCTAGACTATCTTCTCAAACGTCCAAGAGATAATAGATGTTCAAAAGTACTAATGTCAAGTGTTATATTCCAATGTTTTTAAAGTAAAATGAAATCATTTTAAAACCAATCCTGGAGTTTTAAATTTTGAAGAAAATATTTTTGGAAATGGATGATCCATTTAAAATTCTCGTGAATTCTGAGAATCTAAAGACAATGTAGATTTGAACCCTAGTGTTGACGTTATAACTTTCTGTTTGTCCTACAATTACACTCTATATTTTCTTCAAAATTTAAAACTCCTAGATTCCATGATACATTGAATAGCATCAGATACAATAGTCAAATTTACATTCCAACCCAACAAATGGGAAAGTCTTCCAAGAATTGTATCCTCCATCTGGTAGTGTTTGAAACATACCTTTCTGACATCAACAAAACTGTTCTGGAAATAAACTGGCAGAAGAGGAATTAAATCAGAATATTATTTTCATCCTTTTTTCTGTTCTTAAGGAGTGAACTAACTAGGAGTCACTTAAGTGAGTTGAGTAGGATAGAAATGTGATGAATGAATGAATGAACAAATGAATGAATGATCCTTCTGTTTGAAAAAGGACCGCTTCCATGGGAAATTTCAAGACATAGTTTAAAATCAGATTTCACAATAGTATAGTTGAAAACCTCACACCAATGTCTATTAAATAGTCCAGTCTCATTCCATCCTCATGTTGTGGAATTTTGGTGAATTTGATATCTCTTGGATTAGAAGGAAATAGATTATGGCTATTTATAACCCTAATCTAAAAGATTTAATAAACTCTCACTCTATTGATTTCTACATTACCTTGGTTACCTTGGAATCCATTGCAACTTCTTGCAGATAAATCCTGGTTCTGGACTACTGCTTCACCTGTTATTTTACTTATACCCTCTTCAGAGGAAGGAAGGAAGGAAGGAAGGAAGGAAGGAAGGAAGGAAGGAAGGAAAGAAAAGAAGGATGGAAGGAAGGAAGGATGGAAGGAAGGAAGGAAGGAAGGAAAGAAGGAAGGAGGAAGGAAAGAAGGAAGGAGGAAGGAAGGAAGGCTGTCTTTTGGCTTCTGTGTTGAAGGAGTAGGTGCCTAATGTGCTTTTGGGGGAGGAGTGATTGGAAGTTGCATGGCCGTTTAACGCTAGAGGACACCACTAGAATGATTACTTATGAGATTATGAGATTATCATATAAATGTGCCAGTTTCTAAAGGAAATGTTTGAGGACAAAGTGTGTGGATCCGAGTGCCTAACTAGGGCTTCTATAGATTCTGCAGTGCACATATATCAACTGAATTGAAGTCAACAAATAGTCTGAAGCATAAAAATTGTTAATGGCAATGAGCAACCCTTAGTTTCCTTGCTAGCTTTCCTTGGAGAGACTTTTTCTTTTCTCATTGTTTAAAATTTATGACCTTTGCTGTCCTGCACTTATCACTGTTATATAACTTTTATATAAGAGTGATCTTTAGTTAATTTTATACATATTAAAAAGTGAGTCAGTGGAAAAGTTTTAGATATAAATACTCTTGAAAATAAATAATCTTGGGAGCAGGAAAGATCAAAATATTTGAATGGAAATAACAGTATGAATTTATCTCTTTATCCTCTGAAGGCTATACTTGATACTGTATACTCTAGTGCTAATTATATGTAGAATTTGTTTAAGCAAATAAGAAATCATATGGAGAGGAGAACTGGAGTAAAATAGTGGCTCTTTGGGAGCTGGGTGTAAAACCTTTCTATCTCAAAGTAATTGGAAAAATGATGAAACATTTTTTTAAAAGCCCAACCTCTAGCTTCAGGTTTTAAAGTATCCTAGATATGTTTTTAAGATGTAAGAACTCAGATAGCTCAGAGAAAAAAATCCAATGTCTAAAAGACATTGTGGAAGGAGAACAAGTTAGACTGAGATAGAGTTGAAACTTGATTTACAAATGATATACTATAAAAATGACATGGAAAAAGAAGTTATACCAGCATACAAAAGAAACTGGTTAATGAAATAAACTAAAGATTACCTGGATAATTTTTCTATATTGAATTTACAAATTAGATATTAAAATTTTGAAGGATATCATGAGAAAGAACAAGTAAAAAGTAAAAAGAAATTAAATTCTATGACATTATTTGAATGAACCAAGGATTAAGATTGTTAGAAGTAAAAGGAAAGAATATAAAGTTGGTATATTTGAACAAGATTAAAACAGATATGTTGTTATTTCTGGTGACATTTAATGGACTTTTGCTAACATCATGACAATATTTCATGGATTTGTTTGTAGGCAAAAATGGGACATAAAGGGAAGACATTATTTGTTGTATTTTAAGAAAAGGTGATAAGTTACTAAAATTGTTTATACTGTACTTGTTGGAATGAAGGGGGAAGCTACTTCTTTATATTTTTCTTTTTCTTTATTCTTAATTTCTTTTCTCTTTCTATTTCTTTTTCCTTTTTATTTTCTGTTTATCCCCTCTTTTTATTCTTGTATCTTTTTTAGTTTGCATTGGTTTTACTTTTGTACATTTATACTTTTTAATAAAATTATTACATTTAAAAAAAAATGAAAACTCAATTTAAAGATTTGATGGAATCAAATTTTAAAACACAATATTTGCACACCATACATAAATACACTCATTCACCCACACATTCATATATACTGTATAAATACTGGTGTGTGTGTGTGTGTGTGTGTGTGTAAGTGTGTAAATATATATGGTAAAGTGCAAACAACTGATGCATGCTAGATTTTATTTTTGTGTGCCTTTGAGTCAGTTTTTGAGACTGCCTGGACTAGTCCTTACAGTTTTCTTGCTAAGATTTCAGAAATAGTTTGCCACTGCCTCCTTCCTAGGGCTGAAACAGGGAGATTGAACCAAAGTTACTCAGTTACCTTTGTGCCTAAGGCCTCCTTGTTTTTTGCCTGATGCTTTAACCACTACACTAAACTGGCTCATTGTAGAACACAGATAATATAATATCACAAGATTCCTTTTCTTACAATATCTCTAAGCTGAGCTATGAGTGTGGGTACCCTGTGCCCAGCATCTTACAGGTAGCAAAGGGCAATTAGTTGTCATGACTATATTCTGACGGCCATCCCTGACCAAGAGATTCCCTGAAAACTAAATGGGGAACAAGGATCCATTTGGATCTTCATTCTGTGAACACTCATTTTATGACTAAACACAGATTACAGATATACCAAGATCTCCAGGTATCTTCTTATAAGAAAACTGGGTCCTATGAAATCTTGCCTTGAAATATATCATTGGTGGAAAAGAGGGCATGTATGTAACAATATCAAAGGCTTAGAAATGATATGGAAAGAGCAATTACAATTACCAGATTGAGATCAGCATCTTGTCTAGAATCTTTAGCTACAGCACATCCCATCTTAAGAGCTAAGATAGGACATGGCTAACTTTACACAGAATTAAGAAACTGGAGAACCAGAATTTTTCTAACCTTCAGGAACAACATGACCAGCTACTAGTGCAGAAGTTTTAGAAGCTTTAAGGCAAGTTATTTAGCAGATTTCTGTCTAACTTTAAATCATGTGAGTTTTCTAAAAACAACAGATACATATTTCTCAGCGGATCAGAGGGAAGCCAAAGTCACCAAGGCCCAGCTGTAACCTTCCACAAAGCCTTTAAATATTGGGGGAAGCCAAATTATAGTAACAGCTGCAAAATCTGCTCAAATATTTGCTTTAGAAACTAGAGGCAGCTACATGATAGCATCAGCATAAATCATCCAGTCTTCATATTTTTAAAACACTTATATAACTTTCCACCTCACCTCTAAAAGGCAAACAAGACATCTACTCCTTTAATATACAAATTGTACCCCCTTCTTTCTACTGGGACAGATATAAATAGAGAGAAGGGGTGAAGCAGCAACTAATTAAAGGATTGCTCTGCAAAAAGCTGCAATGGATTCTCAGGTAAACTGGAAATCAGCGCAAAGGGGGTCATCCAAAACTCATTAACATCTGGGTTTAAAATGGTCCTAACTGATTTTTTTTCCTTGATGTTTTCTCAAAAAGCGATACAAGCTGGAAACACTGCACATATTTAGGAGTGAACGAACCATAGACAATTTCATAGACATTAGTGTGAGATTTTGAAGTATTATTTTTAAATTTTATTTTAAAATATTGAAAGATGCAATGAGAAGTGATCCTTTCAGGAGAAAACTCTTGCAAATTTCATGTAGGAAGGTGATTCAACTGATCAGATTCAACTGCTCTGTCTCAGAATTGAGAGTTTTCCAGCATGGAGGAATTATAAGAATCTGTTCACCACCTGGAGAAAATTAATGGATATTTTACATTAAGATCTCACATGCTGGAATTAAATATAAAAATATTCCTGTTTTTATGTCATGGAATTATTCAAATGTCTGAACAAGTTGAATACTACAAGGTGGCTGTTTCATTTCAATTTCATCTTTTGAAAGTATGAAATACCTTTCTGATCTTTGTTTCAGATGTGTCTTTTACTCTCTGCTCTCCTCCTTTCCCTGATCATCAGTGAGTCACTGGCCAATGATGTGAATATTAGCTTTAAAGTCCTAAAGAGAACGATGGAGAAAAACATTCTACAACCAAAACCAGGTACTTAAGATGGGCACCACCATGGAAAGATCCTCCGTTAACATCTGAACTAGTGGTGGGTTAAAAACCTCGAGCAAAGGAGAGTCTATCACCTCAAAGGCTATTTGTTCCATTATTGAAAAATTATTAGGACTTTTTTCTCATATCAAAATTAAATATACTTCCATATAATACAAAACATGTTGTGTCTTCAACTTTTCTACTTTTCAAGTATCTTCAGATTCTTGAAGATAATTTCTTTTTCAGCAGTCTAAACATCTGCAATGCTTCCTCTCTTTACCTACAGATTTTTTTTCTTTCCAGGCTACTTAGTATATTGGTTACTGTCCTCTAGAAAAAATCCAACTTCTCAAATAACTTCCTAAACTGTGGTATCTAGACATGGGCAGAATAATTTTATCTATCTATGTTTTAATCTTTAAAATGGGCAGCAAAGCCAATATTTTTTGTGGCAACAAAAATGGAGTTGGAGCTGTTCACCTGACTTCGTTTGGGAAGAGAAATTCATGTTACAGTTACTACCCGTAGATCAATTTAATGTAATTTTTAGATTTGTAAGGCCACCCAATTCAAAATGAATCTAGACAGCATACAGTATTGTTACTCCTCATTTTAAGAATATAGACTAATGGATTAAAAAGTGCATTTGACCCTGGCAAATATTATTTATTTATGTATGTATTTATTAGATTTTTATCCCACCTTTATTATTTTATAAGTAATAAGCCAGTGAATATAACATAATACTCCATCTCTTTTTCCCCACAACAACCCTTTGAGGTGGGCTGAGCTGAGGCAGAGTGACTAGTCCAAAGTCACCCAGTTGACTTTCATGCCTATGGCAGAACTAGAACTCACAACCTCCTAATTTCTAGGTCAGCAACTTTAACCACTACACCAGACTGGCTCTAATCTATTGTAGATATTCACAAGTATGAATAGCCTGAGGAGTCTACTGTTCTCAGAAAACATTAATCTCATTGTAATTATTTATTTTCCTGCTATAGTTCAGCAGCACAGACCAGGGGGGAAATATTCATTACAATTTCTGTGGGTGATCCATCAGAGTTACAAAGCATTGAAAACGTTATACAACGCCAAAACAATTGTTTTGCACAACTCACAATCTTTAATCTGTCTTCATTCAGATGAATTTCAATTTCCCCTGTTCAACTAGGATAATTTTAGAGTGTGCATAGAATGTATGGAAATTTGTGCTTTGTCTGAAATTTTTCAAAGGGCTTATATTGGGAAAAGAAACTACATAAACTCCCCCTCCCCCATTTCTTCATGAAACATTAGCTGATTTCCTTTGTTTCTATTTCATTTTCTTCTCCCAGGCAATGCAAATAGTAGGAGTGCAGCAATGAAAGAGGGAGCAGAGGAACAGTCTTCCAGTAGAAGCCTTGATGTTTTCTATGGAACAACCATGAGATGGGCTTGGTTTCCCGGCTATGCCCCCGGGAGTGGAGCTGTGTCTTACTGGAACAGCCACGCTAACAGATATGAATATCCTTGTGTGGTTTCAGACTGTTCTGCTGGCTATTACAGTTCCAGCCGGGGTCCTTACTGCTATTACACAGGTGGAAACAAAGAATACTCCACTTCTCAGTTCCAGATTTTGGTGAATGATCATTACTTTGAATCACTGAGCTGGCGGCCGGGTTCATGGGGTAATGTCCCATCCAACTCCATCAACACTTGCTCAGGTATAAGAGTATATGTTGGTAAAAATCAGTTTGGATTAGGTAAGGTGGTCAGCAAACATCAAGCCTTCTTCATTGGTCAGAATGGCAAGGAAAACTGGTATAAATACTATGATGTCCTGACCATTAATAAAGACTATCACTCTCAGAGCATCTCCAATGTCAATTATAAGCTAAAGCAGGGATCCTTCAGTGAGGGAGGCATGGCATTAGCTTCCAGCAAACTCATCAACAAAGATTGTAGGGCAGTGAAGAAGTCAACCACCTTATCAGGAACGGTGACTTCTGAACATTCCTGGGATGTTGGCATGTCCATCTCTCAGACCGTCAGCTTTAGTATGACAGCAGGGATACCTGACATCTTTGGAGGATCATGGGGCATTTCATCAGAGAAAACCTTCAGCTGGAATAAGGGTTATACATATAGCGAATCGGTCACATATTCTGAAACAATTGAGGTTGAAATTCCACCCAACCACAGCTGTGAGTTGGTAATGAATGGCAAGAAAATGAGGGGACAGGTTCCTTTCACTGCTACAGCCACCCGTTATTACTATGATAGAACCCAGCAGAGAGCCACCATCCAAGGTGTCAGCTACAACGTAGTTGGATTAAAAGGAGATGCACAGGTTGAGCGCTGTGTCCCGATCCCAAATGCTGTCCCCTGCACCGCATAGATTGGACTTCCCTAAATGCCTTTGTAGCTTTATTAGTTTGTAGCAAGAATCCAAATAAAGTTAATTATTGTTGAGCCTTTAGAAGGATTCATTGTAAATTGAAGTTTGTAATCCAAAAATAGTGATTTGCACTAGGCCAATCTTTTTGCTTTATTGGTATTAGTAAAAAACCAGTTAGCCTTGAGTTCCTTTGAACTGAATTTGCTATAAAGCAGTTCTTAGAAATTGTTCTTAGACTTTAATTCTAAATTACAAATTCAGTATAAGTGCAAATTGTGCTCATCTGTTCATAGCAAAGAAATCTCCATGCAAAATAGCGGTGCTATCAAGAGGAAGGGTGCTATATTATTTGAGCACTGCAATCTTGGAAATAATGCTTGAGGTTTTGTGAACCTGACTTTTGCCATTAAACTAATATCACTATCAAATCATTATTGTCCATGATCTCATTATAAAGAAGCTCAGTTGAAATTAATGTTTTTAATTCCTTAAAAGTAAATATTGGTCAGACACCAACTACATATATCTACCCTGTTTTCCCCAAAATAAGACATCCCCTGATAATAAGCCCAATCGGGCTTTTGAGTGCATGCCAATAAGGCCAAGCGCTTATTTCAGGGTTCAAAAAAATATAAGACAGGGTCTTATTTTTGGGGAAACACGGTATTTTTATCTTTTTCCCCAGGCTTTGGGTTTTTTTTTGCTTTGAAACTTGTCTTCTCTTCCTCTGCTGCTCTTCTGTTCTATTATAATATTCCTATTATTACAATAGGAGAATATTCCTAATATTCTTAAATTATAATAAGGACTCTTACACAAAAGTGATATAAAGTATTTGTCAGTGTTCCAAGTACCCATAGGAAGCAGAACTCTGAGGCAGGTAGATTCCTCAAAGAACAATTTTATTGGAGATATATTGGCACAACCGGTGAAACCCGACTCTGAAAGTTCCCTCTTTCCCCAAACAATCAGTCACGTCTAGAGATGTGAAGGCCCGGAAAAAAACCGGAAAAATTCGGAAAAAAACCGTTTTTTCCCCGGTTTTTCCTAAAGGCTTTTTTGTTTTTTTCCAAAAAATTGGAAAATTGAAAAAAGAAAAAAAAAAATTGTGGAATATTTTATTTTAACATGATTAATAAAATATTTTAATAACTTTTTTGTTTTTTTCCAAAAAATTGGAAAAATTGAAAAAAGAAAAAAAAACACATTGTGGAATATTTTATTTTAACATGATGAATAAAATATTTTAAGACAGGGTGTTCAAATATTTTCCAAATCATTTCTAAAAAAAATGTATGATATCAGATTATTCTAATTTCTGTGCAATGAGTGAGGACAATCAAGTCCTAGGTAACAAACT